>RJWM01024246.1:7665-31088 GCA_004363535.1 Dasyprocta punctata | reverse complement strand
TCTGGTTCTAACCCTTTGCTGTACACAAGGAGAAAAGTTCATCTCACATAAATGAGGAAAAGCTGTGTGCTAATGGAGCATGCTTTCACAATCTTTAGAAACACCCACCATATAATACTTGGAGTTGAGCTTGCCTGTGTTCTTTTGTTCACGTGTGTGCTATTGTCTCAACATCTTCATTGTGTGCTGTGCTTGACCCAAGAAGACCCCTTTGTTCCTGGACTCCTTACTATATATGACCTAACTATATTCTGACACTGCAGATAACTACCATAAATGGGTAAACATAAAATTGCTCTTCTGAAAATGTGTCCTGTGCTTCTAGATTTTAAAGTTCTTCAAATACAAAATATAGTCTTCGTAAAGATTCAGTATCATTTCTAAATGTTTTTTGTGCTAATGATGCTATAAGAAGGAATAGGAAAAGGCGTTTTGTGCTTAAAAATACAGTCATTGGATATTTCTAGCCACGTTAAAAATAAAATATGGTTTCAAACTGGATATTGACTCCCCCCTTTTGTAAGCATTTGCTCTATTTTACATCCCTAGGATTTACCTGAATTTATTTACTGAGCATAGTAAGCTATAGATTATTAGGCCTGTGAACAAGGACACCTGAAAATACATTTACCTAATTTGTATAGGGGTGCACTTGGCCTTTTTTTTTTTTTTCTTTTGTGCCAGGTATTCTATCTAGTGCTTCACACGTGGTAGGCAAGCCTTCTAAATATATATATATATATACCCTTCTATATATATATATATATCTCCAGCCCTTTTTTATGTTAGCAGATTGCTAAATTGCCCAGTTTAACCTCAGACCTGTGATCTTGCTGCCTCAGCCTTTCAAGCAGCTGGGATTAAGCCAGTAGCTGTCCAGAGGTCAGTAGTTCTGCCTTACTTGATGTGTAGTTTCTGTTTGTGGGTCCAAAGGGGTTGCTTTTGGTCCTTGTAACAGCCTGAAGAAGCTGGAGAAGTTGGGGAAACATGCTGAGATCCTGAAGCTAACATGAAATTAACATTTTCTTTCTTGTTAATGTCATATTTAGCTTCAAGGAAAGATGAAAAATAGTAAATAGCTGTGTGGTTATGTGGCCAAAAGGAAGACTTCAGTTATGAATTTAGCAGTCTGCCACAAGCAAATACTAGCTTTGTAGGGTAAAGGTAGAAATTGGCTTGTACTATACCTGGAGTTAATGCTCCTGAGCTGCCCAGCATATCAGGAAGTAGTGCTTACCTGTGCCAGCCACAGCTGTAATCAATTTGTCAATACTGACACTGTAAGGGTAAGTACTTTAATCACGGCCTTTTTTTTTTTTTTTGGGTTTTTTGTTTGTTTTCCATTTGTGTCTTTTTGAGATGGTCTCACTGCTGTTCAGGTTGGCCTTCAGCTCACTGTAGCCCAGGCAGGCCTGGAACTGGCAAGGATCCTCCTGCCTCAGCCTCCAGAGTGCTGGGGTTCCAGGTGTGTGCCACCACACCTGGGTTTTTATCACCACCTTAGTATTTTAATGGTGAAGAAACTGAGCTACTTATGTAAATTGCCTAGATGTGGGGTTTCCAGCCTTCAGAACTAGCTGCACAGTAACAATAGGAGGTAAGAGCCGGCCGTGGTGGCGCACGCCTTTAATCCCAGCACTCGGGAGGCTGAGGTAGGCGGAGCATTGTGAGTTCGAGGCCGGCTTGGGCTACAACGCGAGCGCAAGGCCGGCCTGAGCTACATAGTGCGACCCTGCCTCACAAAACCAGGGCCGGGAGTTTGGCTCAGTGGCTTAAGCGCCTGCCCTGGCAGGCGCAAGGCTGTGAGTTCAATCCCCGGTGCCGCAAAAAAAAAAAAAAAAAACAATAGGAGGTAAATGCAGTTCAGTGACGTTTTATCTGCACAGCACTTCGCAATTCCTTGTATTACCTCCTGTGCTGTACCTCCTATCCTGTCAGTGGTGGCCTTAGATTCTCCTAGTGACTCCCAACTCTGAACAGCTAATGCGAGGGATCTTGGCTGTGTGCTCCTTAGGAGAATCTAATGCTTGATGGTTGAAAGTGGAGTTGTGATGCTAGCACTGGGGAACAGTTGCAAATACAAATTGACAGTCTCATTACAGAGATCATAATTGTTTGCAGACTGGTATATCAAAACGCTGTTAGTGGTGACAAGCTGTATATAGTGACAGGTTTTATAGTGGCAAGTGAATTGATGTGCTTCAGTCGTACAGCTAGCTACATCTGATGGCAGGTTTTAAGTCAGAATGTGACACTTTGGCTGGACACCCCCCCCCCATTTAGTTTATCCACGTCTTTACTACGTTGCACACTTGTCTCTGTCTCACAGTTTTGGTAAGTGCACAGGTTAACCCTAGCCAAGAGGAGTAAGCCAAGAGGAGAGATTGAAAAGAAGGGAAGACCCAATGACAGCACAAAATTCTAGGATTGCCAACAGCTGCATTTAAAACCACCAAGAGCCCTACTTAAGTTACACGTTCCAGCCTGGCTAACTTACTAAGACCCTGTTTCAAAAATAGTGTAGGTGTAGCTCAGCGGTACAGCAACCTAGCAAGCGGGAGGCCTTGGCTTCCACCCTTAGGGCCGGGGACGAGGATGGAAGGAAATGTGAGTTCGAAAAGAAAGGAAGACGAGGCAACCGATGGAGTCCCATATTTCAGCTGTCACCAGCACGTCCATTGGAGTGAAGTGGGGAAAAGTCAAGAATTTCTGAGGTTCTCAGTGCAATAGTCATGAAATACTACTGGCTAGGTCCCGGAATGTCAGAAAACTCACCCAACACCCGCAGTACTGGCAATGGGGCCACCGACAGCTTGGCACCCTAGGTCCAGGCGCCCCAGGGCACCGCATTGCCCCGCCCCGTGCACGCCCGGGGGCCAATAGGCGCCCAGAGGCGTTCCTACTCCCTCTTCGTCCAGAACCCGTAGTGGCTCTGATAGGCTACTGAGGTCGCTCTGCGACCCGGAAGTGGTTCTTCTAAGAGGAAGCTGGAGAGCCTGAGAGGGTGGGGTTTTGTGGTGTTCAAGCCAGGTTTCCTCGAGCTCCTTCCTAACTCTGCTGGCAGCGGCCTGTGAGAAAAGTGTGACTAGTCTCTCGGAAGCCGCATCAATGGCCTCCGTGCTGTCCTACGAAAGCTTGGTCCACGCCGTGGCAGGAGCCGTGGTGAGGCGGGGTCTTCGCGCCCGGGCCGCAGCAGAGCGTGGGGGCTTCCCGGGTGCAGTTCCCTCGATGCGGCTGGGGGTTGGGCCTGAGACGGGGGCAGTATGGGTGAGGTCTGTCCTGACCGAACCCGGAGGAATAGACCGTAGAAAGTTGCTGAAGAATTTGGGGCGAGGGTCGACACTCATCTGGCGCCCTGGCCACTGCTTTGGTCTCCTAGAGACTACTTAAAAGACAGCTCTGGTCACTCACATGCCCAGAGGGAGTCAGTAAAAAGATCATTGTAGTTTTCTTTGTCTGATGGGGTTTAAAGCCAGTCATATCATCCCCCAACTCCCCTCCCCCGCACCGCGCACGCAAACTTTGCTAAACTGGGCTGGGGGAGAACCTAAGTGTGAAATTGCATTGCCTAACCAAGATCTTAATTACAGCCTACTTCCCACACTTGCCACAGTCAAGTTGCAATACCCAATAGGATATCTCTGGCTAGTATTAGGGGCAGAAAAAGGTCTTATAAAAAAAAGTCAAGATCAGTGTTGCTCACCATCACAGATGCAGTCAGTGTGAGGTGTGTGCTCGGTTTTTGGACTTGTGGGTGTCTAGTTCCATGTGACATCCTTCCGTTTTCCTTGAAATTTTCTATTTTTCCACTTGAGTAACTTTCCTCTTCTTTCTTCTTTTCTTCTCACTGTCCTTTCTCATGTCCTTTACTTTCACCTGCTGTTGAAATCACTGTAACTTCAGAGGAACTTCACCAAATCATCTCATTTTGGCTCCCAAAAGCTTCACTGAGAGTTTATGTCCTGTGTAGACTAAATCTGTGAGACTAAATCAACTCCATCATTTGTTAGCTGAGTGACCCGTGAAACTCGCTTTCCTAATCTGTAAATTGAGACAAATTATACCTCCCTCCTGTGGTTGCTTTGAGAATATTTTACGGAAGTGATTTATTCAGGAAACCCAATTCATTTGATTCCCCACAGAAGTCTTTCAGTCCGTATGAAGGGATTGAGATGGAGGCTTGATTGACACATTTCTGATGGTCATGGAGGCCTGTGTGTCTGGAATGGAGGAAACAAAGATGTAAAAAGGTTTCAAGGGACCAAATTGTGTGTGCCTTTAACTCAGTGGGAAAGGGAGCTCACCACTGAACTTGCTCATTTACATTTTAAATATGATCATGCTGGCTTCTCTGCTGAGAGTGGTGTATAAAAAAGCAAGGGATAGTTGTCAGGCAAGAGGTGATCATGTCTTGCATTTGGATGGTAGTAGTAGAGTTGGTGAGACGGACTGTTAACCTGGAATATATTAGATAGAAGCACTAGAGTTTGGGGATGGCTTTGGTGATGAATCGCATGTGAGGTGTACTAGAATGAAGATCGGTTGGTTGACCCCAAGACTTTTTGGCTTGAGCAGCAGGAAGGATGATATTCCTATTTATTGAGTTATCAAAGCCTGTAAAGGAGCAAGTTTGGAGAAAAGAATGAGCTTGGTTTTAGTTAAGTTTGAAGTGTATTAGGATAGTCTTGAGAATAAATGTTTAATTCAGCAGAGAAGTGAGCAGGGACAGAAAATTCTCAGTGACCCTTGAAACAGGCCAGTATTAAGAGGTTGGGAAAGTAAGATCACAAAAATCAAAAAGAAGGGCCAGTGCCGCAGGAGGAAAACTGGGTGTGATGTTGTGGAAGGCATGTGAAGAAAGTGTTTCAGGAGAAGGTTGTAGAGCTAACCAAAGGATCGGATACTTTGATAGGTCAAATAAGGTGAAGACAGAGGATTCACTATTGGATTTATCAACATGATAAATGCTGTTGGCAGTTGAAAAGCCCAATTTGGTAGAGTGATAGGCTGAATAGACTGAGAGTAAGATAGAGTGGGGAGATAGGAGATAGTTGTTCTCTTTTCCTTTCATTAAAGTACCTTTATCATCAGTACCTTTATCGAATGCATTCCATGTGGCATGCACTATTACAGGTGCTAGAAATACAGTGAGAACAAGTTCCTTTCCTCATGAAGTGTGCATTCCCAAAGGGGAGTTGGACAATAATAAATTTTAAAATAAGATAGTTCTAGATAGTGCTGTAAAATAAATGGGGCTGGTGAACATTTATGCTAAGGGCAAATATTTTAGTCATTGTGAATGCTCTTGTGTCACAGCTTACTTGACGCTGTGTAGCACTATGAAAGCAGCTGTAAACATTGTATAAAGGAATGGGCAGAGCTGTGTTTCCATAAAACTCTTATTTGTAAATACAAGCAGTTTTTATGGACCATAGTTTTATCTCTAATCTACAAAGGTATTTTTTTCTTTTTTTGCTTTTCTTTTATTAAAGCTCCACTTGAAATTATTTGCCCTGAAATTGCTGAGTTTTTACTCTCATAAGATACATGAGGTTATCTAATATATCTATATCTATGCATACTTTATTTGTACACTTGTTTGACTTTTTTTGAGATAGGCTGGCCTTGAACTCACTATGTAGCCCAGGCTGGCCTCAAACTCATGGCCATCTCCTGCCTCGGCCTCCCAAGTGCTGGGATTATAGGTGTGCATCACCACACCAGCTTGTTTGCTTGAGTGATTCAGGCTGGCCTTGGACTTCCTGTGCCACCCAGGCTGACCTTGAACTCATAGTGATCCTTTTGCCTCATCCTCCCAAGTGTTGAAATTATAGGTTTGCTCCACCATGCCTAACTTCTAATATATATACTTGTGTAAGGAGAATTTTTTTCTCAGGGGAGTACTCTTTTTAATATATATCTGAATGAAAAGTCGTTTTCTGTGTGTATTTTTTTTTTTACTGGCAATGCTGGAGATTGAATCTACCACTAAGTTCCATTCCAGCCTGCTTTGTGTTTTCTTGTTCTTTTGAACCGTCACACTGAAGAATGGTTCTCAAACTCTTTTTTGCAGACCTCTGTATTAAGGTTAAGCCACACATTAAATCTTACTTTCTTTTGGTTGCTACAAAAAGAAAAATTTAACTACAAAATGTAACTGTGTTTAATGAGAAAACTAATATTAGTGTTTAATGTCAAGGGAGTGTAGTGAACGCTGATGCTTAATTAAACCTCCTGAGCTTAGGGTTCAACCCATGCTTAGAGAAGCTCATGGAAAGTTGCACAGTTGCTTGAGAGCACTTGGGTGCATTTCAGGTGCCTTCTGTGAGCCACGCAGGCCAAGTTAGAACCCCACTGTGCCTCTGCCCTGCAGCTTCTTGCTGGCTGCATGACCTTGGTATAGACACCAAGGCTGCCTGGTATAATTCTTCCCAAAGAGTGGTTGGATTATTGTTTAAGATGTTGATTTACAACTTTTTTGAATGGACATTTCAGGCTTATTTATTCGTTTCCTTCCAAGTTCTGCATTCTTGCACATTAGGTGTGATGTTATGCAAATATACACTTTGTGTGTGTGTGTGTGTGTGTGTGTGTGTGTGCTGGGGATTGAATGTAGGGCTTGGCACATATTAAGGACCTGTGCTACCACACATCTATGCCTTCAACCCCAGTATACACATGGATTTTAGAAATTAAAGTAAATTACTGGTTTTGAGGGTTTTGTGGCACCTTCTGGGATAACTGCAGATAATCTTGATTATCTCAAAACAAGAATTGGTTTGCTTCAGGAAAATACTTTATCTCCAACTGAAGGCCCCTCTGCTGGGTGTAATGGCGTGTGCCTGTGAGGCTAGCACTTGGGAGGCTGGGGCAGGAGGATCACCGTGAGTTTAAGGTCAGTCTGTGCTACATAGTGAATTCAAGACCCTGTCAAAAAAACAAACAAACAGCCAACCTCTGGGTTTCATCCCTAGCCCCCCCAAAATAAGCCAACCAAAAAGCTTTTTTTACAAATGTATAGATCTATAGGTAAAATGTATCAAAAGAAATCTAATGAGACTCAGATGTATAAAATTTTAAATTTAGTTATATTTGAATTTTTGAGAATTCTGTACATTTGAGGTCACAAATTGTATCATGTAATTAATAGTCACCTTCCCCCTGTCTTCCCTTTCTCATTTAAACATTTTCTTCCCATTTCCCAATATCTGTTACACATTTTGGTTGGAATTTAGACTTTCCGTTTCTCACACTAGAGAAACAATGTCGTATTTAAACATGTGTGTCCAATTTATTTCACTTAGGAGTCTGTTCTCAAGGTGCATCCATTTAGCCAGAAATGTCTTTAGCGTATCCTTCTATATGGCAGAGAAGTACTACATTGTGTGAAATACCCCACATCTTCTTTATTCATTCATCAGTTGATGGGCATTTGGGCTGTTTCCAAGATTTAGTTATTACAAACTGTGCTTTATTTTGCTGAGTACTCTGGATTTCATTTGCTAGCCATGAACTAGGCAATCAGCATTTTCTCCCTCCCTTCCCCTATTTCTCTCCTTTTTATCTCTTTTTGCAGTACTGGGCATTGAACCCAGGGCTTTTTACTGTTCTACATCTGCAGCCCTTTTTGAGACAATGTCTCACCAAGCCGCTGCATTGCTCATTCTGGGGTCAGTGCACTCAGGCTGGGATTACAGAAGCGTGCCACCACACCCAGCTCCATCACAGGTTTTTTTTATTCCAGTCTTAGTTACTAAAAGCATTGGTAATACTTAAGACACACATCACACAAAAATTTATAGGGTATAGAATGGCTAAGAAAGGTTAACAGCTGGGCGTGGTGGCACACGCCTTTAATCCCAGCACTTGGGAGGCTGAGGTAGGAGGAGCGTTGTGAGTTCGAGGCCAGCTTGGGCTACAACACAAGCTCAAGGCCAGCCTGAGCTACACAGTGCAACTGCCTCAAAAAATCAGGCCCCGGAGTTCGGCTCTGTGACTTAAGTGCCTGTCTGACAGGTGCGAGTTTGTGAGTTCAATCCCTGGTGCTGCCAAAAAAAAAAAAGAAAAAAAAAAAGAAAGGTTAACAGCATCTGTATGATTCAAAGAGGCAGGACAGAAAGCAAAGACATGAAACTCACAGAGAAATGGAAAGTCACTGCAGATAAGATACAAACTTTGCAGAACTTGTTCAAGACAGGTCTTGTTAAGGGCACAGAACTTGTTCAGAGCTCAAGTCCAAAAGACAGGCAGTTTGCACAGGCCATGTCAGGAAGCAAACCAAACCACTATGGTCTAGTGACCAGGATTTGTAGAGTGATGGGTGTGTACTACTTGGTTTCTGTAATTAAAGTATAACGTCTTGTAGCAATTTTGACAAGTACTTGTTGGTCCCAGATTTACAAATGGGAAATTGAGGCATGGAGGTTTGAAGTTACTTCTCATATTATACAGTATACTAACGCTTAGACCTAAGCCTGAGTTTATGTTATCCCAAAGTGCATGCTTTTTCCAGCAAGCACTTAGGTGTGTTGTCCATTAGGCCTTCCTTTTTTCTCGGTGCTGGGAATTGAACCCAGGGCCTTGCACATGCTAAGCATATGTTCTCCAGTCCCTTCATTACACTTTTTGTTGACTTATATATCTGTGTGCCTGGGCCTGATGGCACATACCTATAACCCTAGCACTTTGGGAACCTGAGCCAGGAGGATCACAAGTTTGAGCCCAGTCTGGGCAACTTAGCAGAACACTGCATCAAAATAATTAAAATGGAGCCAGGGATATAGTTCAGTGACCCACTGCCTGCTTGGCAAGTGCAAGGTCCTAAGTTTGATTCCTGGTATAAATAAATAAATAAATAAATAAAGTGGACTGAAGATGTAGCTCAGTGTGAAAGCCCTGGGTTCAATATGCTATGCTGCCAAAAAATAAGCAAAAACAAAAGAAAATAAAAATCCTTATGCATTTGTAGATGTATGAGAATTAGCTTGGTTGTTATGTCAGAAAAGACACCTATTAACTTTGATTAAGTGAGCAGTTTTTGTTTTGTTTTTTTCTTGGAGACAGGGTCTTTCTCTGTAGTGCAGACCAGCCTTAAACTCACTGTGTAGCCCAGGCTGGCCTTGAACTCACAGCAGTCCGCCTGCCTCAGCCTTCCAAGTGCTAGGATCACAGGCATGTGGCACACTCGACTGTGAATAACATTTTTAAATATGAAAGTCACTTACTGTAAGTAAACCTTAGTAAGTGGCTTTTAATTTTTACAATTTCATTATCTCAGGATCTGCCACAGGAAATACATCTTAGTTGTTTTCCTTATTTCATTTAAAAATAATTTTTCTGTCCAGTAATACCATGGACTTCAGCAGCAGATGCAGTACACTGATTTTAGTGCTGCTGCTGTAGCTAGGCCATTTCTCAACTTTTCTTATTGCTGGAAAATGACTTGGGAACTAGTGTTGCTTTTTTTTTCTTACTATTTTTCTTTTCTTTTTTTTTTCATTTCTTGTGGGTGAATTAGCATTTTGGAAACCATCAAATTTATGACTCAGTTGATATGCCAACCCAGGCATGCTTGTTCTGTGTGTTGGTACGAGTCCCTCGCTGTTATTTCCATGCTTGGAGGCCAAAGTCTTAACCAGATTAACATCACAGTTTCATTCTGGCTTTGTGGTATCAAGAACTTCGGTTCAACTCTGCGTGTAGTTTACCTTGGTCAAATTAAAATGTACATTTTGAATTTTTAGTGTCCTTTTCCCTTTTTTTCTTTCTCTTTTTTTTTTTTTTTTTTTTTTTTTTTTTTTTTTTTTTTTTTTTTTTTTTTTTTTTTTTTTTTTTTTTTTTTTTTTTTTTTTTGTACTGGGAATCAAACTCAGGACCTTGCACTTGCCAGGTTGGCGCTTATCCCATTGAACCTATATCCCTGGCATAGTGCCCTTTTTATAAGAGAGATAGACCCAGAAAACAAACAATCCATATTTTAGAGATGCAACCTGGAATGTAGATGCTGATTTATTCTTGAGAAATACAGGTGCTAACTGGAGGTGTTCACAAAAGAGAACCAAAAATCTACATGAATTTAGGCTGAAAATTATTTCTGAAACTTGTCTGTATGTGTGTGTTTGTGTGTGTGTAATATGTGTGTTACTGGAAATTAAACACAGGGCCTTCTCACTGAGCTACATCTCCAGCCTTTTTTAATTTTGTATTTTGGACAAGGTCTTTTAAATTTCCCAGGCTGTGCTTGAACTTGTATTCCTCTTGCCTCAGACCCCAGAGTTCTGGGATTACAGGTGTGCAACCACCATGCCTGACACTGCTTACCTTTTTATCTCTAGCTGTGATTTCTCTCTTAGGCTGCTATTTGGTATTGCTGACTGCCTAAGATTTTTGTTTCCCTTTTAGTTATTAATTAATTAACTCATTGTTAAATGTCTTCCTCTGAGATACCTGTAGTCTAATATAGGAAGAAAAGCTTATTAACAACTAATAACAGTCAGTGAGGCAATTTCTGTGTAATAGAATTTCTACTAGTATATAGGATACACAATGCTGTTGGAACCCAAACCAAAAGGTAGGTAATTCATCATCATCTCAGATTTGCTGTGTCTGAGATTGAACTAGTGAGTTCCTAAAACTAGGAACCTCTTTGGGCTTTGCTATTTTTCTTAATGGTGTTATCCTCACTCTGGTGTCTGTCCCTTTTTCCTTATAGTCAGTATCCAATAAGTCAGCAAATCCTGTTGGTTTTTTTTTTTCTACAGTTCTTCTGGCAGGTATTTCATCTGTTTCTCTAGTCATTTAAACACGTTCAAGGCCTTACTGTTTTAAATTATATGCATTTTGCTAAAGCAGTGTTTGTACTTTGTTCTAGTGTTTCAGGTTGAAGGCTCTTCAGGTTACTTGGAGGCCTGCAGGTTACTGAAAGGCCTTTGGCATGTCTTTTCATCATCTTTTCTATATGCAAAGGGTTTGAATGCCAAATTTTTGGGTTTTTTCCCTCCCTGAGTTTGTCATTTTTTCCAGTTTTCATGTCCAGAGTAAGATGATAGCTATTTTATGTTCGTTTTGATTTGCTCTAGTATTTATTCTATTAAATTTTTATAGATTTTTTTTGGAGGCAGAGATTAATACATTTTTGTTGTTACTTTTTTCTTCTTCTTTTTTTTTTTTTTTTTTTTTTTTTTTTTTTTTTTTTTTTTTTTTTTTTTTTTTTTTTTTTTTTTTTTTTTTTTTTTTTTTTTTTTTTTTTTTTTTTTTTTTTTTTTTTTTTTTTTTTTTTTTTTTTTTTTTTTTTTTTTTTTTTTTTTTTTTTTTTTTTTTTTTTTGCTGTGTACTTCAGGCTGGCCTAGAACCCACTATGCAGCTTAGGCTGGCCTCATAGTTGTTGTGACCCACCTGCCTCAGCCTCCCAAGTACTGGGATTATAGGCAGGTGCTACCACACCTGATTTTTTAAATTTGTTTTTATTTTATCTCCCTAAATTGCCCAGGCTGGCCTTGAACTTGTAATTCTCCTACCTTAGCCTCCTGAGTACTAGAATTATGGGCTTGTGCCATCACTGTGGCTAGGAATATGTTTTTGAGCTAATTTGTTAAATATTCAGGAATTCCTACCTTGAAGAAGTAGTGTTAGGTGCTATGGAGTTGTGGATTCAAAATGCAAATTTGCTACTAACCTATCCTTATAAAATTTTACCATGAAGAGCTGGGTGTGGTGGCACACACCTGTAATCCCAGCACTCAGGAGGCTGAGCTAGGCTGATTGCTGTGAGTTCAAGGCCAGCCTGGGCTACATAGCGGGTTGAAGGCCAGCCTGAACTACATTGAGACCCTGTCTCAAAAAAAAAAAAAAAAAAAAAAATTTACTATGAAGTGAGAACAAACTAAAATAAACAAAGAAATAAATTCACAAAGATTTTAAAATATTTATTTGATAAGACTAAGTCTTTTTTTTTTTTTTTTTTTTAGACAGCATCTCCCTGGCATGGACTCACTATGTAGCCTAGGCTGGCTTCAAACTTGGGGTGATGGTGATCCTCCTACCTCAGCCTCCTGAGTGCTAGAATTACAGGTGTGCATCACCACACCTGGCCTACTAAAATGGTATTTCTCTTTTTAAGGACATAATGAAACTTTCTCTTGAGAATTCCCTTTATCATAATTTTTAAAAACCTGTATGAATTATTTGAAAGGCAGTACCTTAAAGGTATTAATAAAGTAATAAGAATGTAGGGAATGCACACTGAGTGTGGTGGCACGTGCTTTTAATTGCAGCTGTTCAGGAGCCCGAGGCAGGAGGATTGAAGGTTTGTGCCCAGGCTGGGCAATTTAGGGAAACCCTGTCTCAGAATAAAAAGGACTAGAGATGTAGCTTGAAGTTCAGTTCCTAATAACTAACACACACTCACACACACACACACACACACACACACACACACGATAAAAGAAAAGAAAAAGGATAAAGATAAAGGGAAAAAAAGAAGGAAAAATGTGGGGAGTGCTGAGACTGGAGAATAAATGTGGGCAGAATCCAGAGGCAGTTGTAACAGTTTTCTGCCCTGGATTTTTTTTCACAAATTTAGAATCCCAGTAGAATATGTTATAAAAATGAATGAGAAATAATCTTATAATCTTGCTCTTCTCACAAGAAAATCAGCTTTTCCAACTGTGGTACTGAATTGATGAGGGGAAATCACCTCTGAGATTTTGAAATCCCAAACCTTCACTCAGATTGCAGCTCAAGTAAATTAGATTTAATTAATAAATAATTTAACTCAGTATCCCAGGTGGGTGAGGCCCCAAGGTTTCTAGTAGAAAGCAGCACAGTTTTTCCACAGACTTCATCTTAATGAGGTCCAACAGAATATCCAAAATGAAATTCTCAGGGAAATGAACTGCTCATTCTAAACTGACACAACTCACAGAGAAATACGGCATTGGGACTGAGGAAAGTGGACGGCAGCAGCAGCCCTGCGTAGAATCAGAAAGCAGAGTTTTCTGTCACAATCTAAAAACATTATTTAGGGACTGGGGATGTAGCTCAGTGGCATAAGCGCCTGCCTGGCAAGTGCAAGGTCATGAGTTCTATCCCCGATACCCCGCTGCAAAAAACCCCCACATTCTTTAGTAAAGGTAAGGGAAAAACAGAGGGAGGCACCCAAAAGGATAAATACCCAACACATTATGTTGGCCTGACAGGGTAGTGAGTTACAAAGCAGTTGACACTGGTAGGTTTTAGGTTGCCCTTTGAGTAGCAAACAAACACAAGTACTGGGACAAAATGCTGCCCTCCAAATGTGTTGAGCACAAAATTCGAGAAATTTCTGAGCAGTGGAGTAGTAAGCAAGGTCTGACTGTATGAAAGGTGGTTGCTGTTGGATGCAGCTCAGTGGCAGAGTGCACTGAGTTTAGTCCCCAGTACTGCAAAAAAAGGTGTAATACAGTAATACAGTATTTTTCATACTGAACAGCATGTTTTCACATTGTTTGGTCAGAGGACTTCTATATATGCTTAAAAATTATTGCAGAGTTGAAAGAGTTTTTGTTTATATAGTTACAATAATATGAGGAATTAAAACTGAAATCATTTATATTAAAATATTGAATCCATTACATATTAACATACATAATATATTTTTAAAATTGTGTTTTCCAAGTACAAAAATGATAAAACTATCATTTTATAGTTTTGCAAACAGATGATAACTGGACCCTTTTATCTGTTTCTCCAGTCTATTGCAGTAACACATTTATGTAACCTCTGGGAATTTTCACTTTACACTGTGAGTGAATGAGATTGAACATGGCAAATAGTGCCCGTAATAATGCTTATGAAAAGAATTTTCATACTCTAGACTCCTGGAAATGCCGTTGGGAGTGTTGAGGGGACTCCAGACTATGCTTGGAGAATTGCTCTTGCATTCTGATGTCTTCTAAAAAAACATTTGCTTTTTTCCCACTTCAAAACTAAAAGCTAGTAACATTTGTTGTTAGAACGATTTTATAGGACTGGGGGTGTGGCTCAGGTAGAGTGTTTGCCTAGTGTGTGCCAGGCCCTGGGTTCAAGCCCTAGCACCACCAAAGGAGGGGGGGCAGGGCAGGGGAGGGGGAGAGAACGCTGCATAACATGGAAAATGGAAGCTACCTTTCATTTTCTCCTTAAGATTGGGAAGAATTCATTTTTGCAGATTCTGTGTGTCTGTTTATGTTGTGTAACCTTTATGTGTGTAAGAGAAGAGCAAAGTTAAAGTCATGCGTGTTGGTTAAAAAATGTTGAGAATTGAAGTAGAAGGATGAGCAATACGGTGAGGAGATAGGGCGATGTGGTTCTAACCCTGCGCCTGCCACTTGGGCTTCATTTCCCAGCTGAAGGGACCCACGGCTCCTGGTTCCAGGGAGCGTAGGACTGGACATGTGCTTCCAGTGCACAGGGACTAAATGGGAGGGGTGGGAAGGAGGGGACAGAATGTTTTTGGGAAGGTACAAAGAAGAGTGTTTCTCTGGAAATAGATTCTTTTAAATTGTAATTATTGTCAGCAACAGAACTCCTACGCAGATGGTTAGAATTCTGTGGGACTTAATAGATTTATTTTATGCCTATGTGGCACAGCAGCATTGTACATTGTGATTATTGTCCTGGTATTTGTGCTTTCTAATTTTGTACAAGTGAACAAACTGTCCTCAGGGAAAAAATAAAAAATTACGTCAAGAGGAATTTAATTTCAAATTCTGAAAAATGATGTGTTTATTAAGCTTGGCATAAGACATAAATAATAAATAGTTTCCTTCAGGTAACAGCTGCTTGTAAAAAGTCACCTTTGTGTTTGCTTGGCTAGGAGACAAATATAGCAAGTCCTGATGTAAAAAAGACATTGGTTCCAAGTTTACCTTTAGTATTTGGTGTACTTTTTTTTTTTGGTGCTGGGGATCAAACTCATGACCTTATGCTTGGCAGGCAGGTGCTTATGCCGCTGAGCTAAATCCCTGGCCCTTGGTGTACATACTCTTATAGGTAATTGAATTTATTTTTAGGGGCATGCATTCATTAATAAGCTCAAGGCTTATACTATACTGGGCTGTAGGCTGTGTATTCAGGCTAAAAAAAAATTGATACATAAAAGCAGGTTTTATATTAGTACTTCTTTTTAGTAATTTGTAGAAAGTTTTCATTAAGTATTGAAGGTGAACTCTGAAACTAGTTGTCTACTCAGATTTCGATTCTGCCATTTATAGACTATGTATTGTTAGGAAAGTTCCTGAGCTTCTTGGTATCTGCTTCCTTATCTATAAAAGGGAGAGAATAATAGGACTTACTTCATCAGGTTGTCATAAGGATTGAATGATTTTGTTTTAATTTGAGGTATAATTCATGTAACAAAATTAATCATTTTGACGTATGCTGTTCAAGACAGTCACTGTGACTCAATGCCTGTAATCCCAGCAGTTGGGAGACTGAAGCAGGAAGATTGCCACAAGTTCAAGGCCAGCATGGGCTACATAGTGAGTTCAAGACTAGCCTCAACTACATAGCAAGACTCTGCCTCAAAAAAACAAAAGGAAAGGAAGGAAAGAGTAAAATTCAGTGGTGTGTAGTATATTCACAATGTTGTACAACCACTACCTCTATCCCATTCCAAAATATTTTGAATAGATGAACACAATGTAGTATGTGCACACAATAGAATATTATGCAGCCACGAAAGGGAAGAATTGGTATATGCTGCAAGGTGGATGAATTTTGAAAATGTTTTTGTAAATGAAAAAAATAAGTTTTAAAATGTCACCAGGTACATGGTTTTCTTTGTAGGAAATATCGAGAAAAGATACATCCATATAGACAGCTTATTCTTGGCTGCCAGGAGATGAGTGAAGGGGAAAATGGGGATTGCCTGTTTAATGGGTAGGTGATTTTCTTTTTGGGGTGAGGAAAATATTTTAGAACTTGAAAGATTGTAGTTGTACAACATTGCAAATATACTAAATGTCAGTGACTGTTATAATTTTATTTATTTTTGTTTTGGTTTGTTTTTTTGAGGCAGGGTCTGAGTCTTTAGTGCAGGCTGGCCTTGAACTCACTGTGTAGCCCAAGCTGGCGTCAAACTTGCAGCAATCCTACTTGCCTTACCTTCCTGAGTGCTGGGATTGCAGGTGTGTGCTACCACACCTGGCTGAATGGTATGATTTTAAATGGCTCATTTTGTATTAGGTGCATTCCACTTCAGTTAAACAAAAAAGCCCCTTGATGACAGACTGGCAAAAAATCCTTTGATGTCAAGCACAGTGTAATCCTAGCACTAGGGAGGCCAAGGTGGGAGGATCAGAAGTTTGAGGCCAGCCTGACCTTCATAGAGACCCTGTCTCAAGCACCTTTTCACCCCCTACCTCCAAATTCCTTGGTCACCCACAGTGGATGAGACTGCTTAGCCATATGGATTTTCACTCTTCTATTGGCCCCTGTGGATTTCTCTTACTTTCCTGTGAGTTTAGCCGGTACTTTAAAACATGTTTGCTATATGATAGTCAGTATTTCTAGGTACTTTGCAGCACATTGCCTAAGGCCAACTATTACTAGAACTAGTAGCTCATATTTCAACCTTAAGTTTTTAACCCTCATGCTAAGCTTAGGTTTTATAACAAAGCATAGAGCACATCTACATGTGTGTCCACTTCCTTTAATAGGGTGACACTAAACTTTTAGTTCTCCGTCCTGCACAACCCTCCCCAGCCTCTGCCTGTCTGCTTCTGCTGGTCTCCAAGGATTGCAGTGGGAAGGTGGGCTGGGCTGCTGGCTCAATGAGAGGGTGATTAGCTTTCAGGGGGAGCTTTGTATCCAACTGGATGCTTCAGGTTGCTTTAGGCACTTTCCTCATATTCAGCACTGCTACCTGGGGGCCCTTGCCTGGCTGCTTTCATCACAGTACTCAGCTAGTTAACCTGAGAGTTGTCTGTAGGCTCCCTTCTGCATCCAGTGTTTTTCCCCACCACTTGTAGTAGTTCTGTTGTATTTTCTATTGCTACTACGACAAATGACCACCGACTTAGTGGCTAGAAACCGTACAAGTTACGGTAGGTCTACAGATCGACTAAGGCAAGTCTCATGAAGCTAAAACGTGTGCTGTAGGAGCTGTGTTCCTTTTTGGAGGCTCCAGGGGAAAATCCATTTCCTTGCCTTTTCTCCTTCCAGAAGCTGCCACTGGTGCCATCTTCAAAACCAGTAATGATGGGTCCTTACCGGTATCACTCCTGACTGCTCTTCTGGTCTCTCTGGAATGTTTGGGCTCTCTAATTACGTGAGGTTCATTCAGATAATCGAAAATAATCTCCCTGCTTTAAGATCAACTGATTAATAAACCGCAAGGTACCAACTACCATGTGACATGGTCACTGTCAGGTACTGGAATGTAGGATATCCGTCAAAAACCTCTTTCCTTCCCTTCCTCTTTTTCCTGTCTTTCATTCATTCATTTCTGATATTTTGAGATAGGGCCTCCTTACATATTTCAGGCTGGCCTCAAACTAAATCCTCCTGAATGCTGGAATTCCAGGTGGTACCACCACAACCAACATCTGATTTGATTTTTTTTTTTTTTTTGTACCAGGTATTGAACTCATACAAGACCTTGTGCTTCCCAGGCAGACACTGTGGCACTGAGCTATATCCCTGGCCCAAGATTTGAATTTTTCTTTACCAGTTCTTGAGGAGATAGCAGACCAATGAACTCTGAGCTGACAGTTGTCTTTATCTAGTGTTTCATTTTAAGATTTCAAGATGCGTAGGACAGGGCTGTTTAAAGCTGCCAGAGAAGAGGGGTGAAAATGACCCAGTTTGAAAAAGTAGTATCGAGGCAACTTTGCCATGTGGAGCTGCCCTGTGCAGCTGGTCAGTATACTGCACATCCACATAGCAACACGCAGCGGGAAACGAATCCCATAGTGTAGTCAATGGAATAGGCTTTGTCCAGCTTCCCAGCCCCATTTTCCTTAGAAATGGCCTGCAAAGCAAACAAGGAAACTGGAGCTGGATTCAGTAGCACTTGTACACCTTCTGGGTTCAGCATTTGTGGGTCACTTTTTTTCATAAGACATTGCATATCAGTCATTACTGGAAAAGAACATTTATGTTGGACTCTTTGAAAAATACAAATAAACATAAAAAGCATAAAGTAAATTGTACACATATTCGAGAATCTGTAATGTGCAAAAATAAAGAATTGATGTTCTCACAATATAGAAGTTAGGTTTCACTGTGTAATTAAGTGCTGTGAGAGAGACATAAACAGCTTCTGTGGGAACCTAAGAGTCGAACAACATTGTCACTTGATGGAGAAGAGAGGGGAGCATTTAATCTGAGTGTCGTTTTGTTTGGTTTGATTTTTTGGTTTTTTGAGACAGACTGTGTAGTCCAGGCTGGTCTTGAACTCATTGTGTAGCCCAGGCTGGTTTCAAACTCCTGAGTGATCCTCCTGCCTCAGCCTCCAGAGTGCTGAGAGCTTGCTGAGTGCTGAGTTTACAGGTGTGCACCACCACCCCTGACTTTAAATCTGAGTTTTAAGGAATACTAATTTTGTAAAGCAGTACTTACCCGTTTATGTAGATAAGAGACCCAGAAAAAGTTTGCACTTTAGTATTGACCCAGTTTCTAGTTATGATTGTATCTTATGAGATCAATAGCTTAACGCTTGATTTTATGCCTGAGACCATACACTGGGGGGTCTGTATATGGGTTGAAATCATAAACAACTGGAAGTGTCATGTGGACAATTTCATCCCTAAGTAAATGCTTCTGGTTTTTATTTGTTTTAATGTTTTATGAATGGAAAGGCTAGTTGTTCAGGGTTTTTTTTTTCCCCATTAATAATTTGTGTCATTGTGTTACCTGGGATGAGTTTTTAACAAAGTATCACTATTTTCTTGAAAACACAAGCAAACAAAACTATTTTGAAGAAGTGTATGGCTTTTTTCATTTGTTTGTTTCTGTCTTTTTGAGACAGTGTTTCATTGTGCAGTTCGGGCTGCTCTTGAACTCACTTTGTAGCCCAGGCTGGCCTCAGACTTGCAGCCATCCTCCTGTCTCTGGAGTACTGGGATTACCCACATACACATATACCCCACCAGGCCAGGCTAAGAGCAGTATGGTTCTTAGCCGCTCTTTCACTTTGTAATATTCGTATTAAGCACAGAAAACAGAAGTACAGATCTGTTTACTTAGTGAATGTTTTGGTTTGGAACTATGAGAGAATCAGCATGGTAGCAGCAACTGACCTGTAAGAGGTTAAACATTCATGCAGCTGCTGTTTTTGTGTGCTATGGTGTGTCCTAGGCAGCAGATCACTAAGTTTGTCCTTGTGGGAGTTATTGCATTTCTTTTTCAGTATCAGAGAGATAGAAAAGAGTGTTCTTCTGGAAAATTAGATTCTTCTGTTTAAGGATATGGTAGAAGTTTGAATGATAGTAGTTCTGCTAGATAAAATATTATGTGTATTTTTTCACTGAAAAGCTGATTTAACCCATTAGAATAGTGGTCTTTTATTCATTTAAAACTCGTGGCTCATTTTGTTTGTGATATTGTAATGGCTAAAGCCTTTTTCAAACTTTGCAGGGAAGTGTGACTGCAATGACAGTGTTTTTTCCCTTGGATACAGCTAGACTTCGACTGCAGGGTGAGTATTAACCATATTCCTTCCTATAAATAAGATGTTGGTGTAGTAGTGAAGACCCCCGAGTTGAAAAAAACCTCACGGAGCGCCCGAAGAATTTAAAATGGAGCGTTTATTTTCCTGGCCAGGCGACGCAGTCTCACTTAAACCCAATCCGAGACTGCGTGCGTTTCAGTGGCCTGGAGGGGCTTTTAAAACACTAGAACAAAGAGAGGAGGAGTTTTGCTAACGTGGGTACAAAAGTTGAGTACATTGGTTAGTATTTTAAAGATCTCTTGTATCCATTGGAGGAATTGTCTTTGGGAGGGTCTAAAGCCGGATGGTGGTGGTCCTTCCCTAATATGGATAACAAAGGTTACAGAAAGGCACGTTTTACACATTTTTTTTTCTTTGCATGGAGCAGGGTGAGTGTTTATCTTTTGACCCTGCTTTTAGGTCAGCAACCTAAAAGTTGTAACTGTTCGTTTCTTAGATTACTGGGGGAAGAGGGATTTTACAGAAAACAGAAACCTTAGTGAATCGAGGGGGGGTTTCTAATCTAAGACGGCGCATACAAAACAGCAAAACGGCGCTTTGGTCAAGTCACAGGCTACAGGTTATAACAGTTGGAACGTGAACGTATTTTGCTGGTGAATTGTATCTTACGCGTAGTCTGTTTCTTTGGCTGTCCAGTGTTGCCTGACTTTAACTAGTGGTCATCATTGTCTCCTGATTAACAGAGCGTTGTCTGGGATGAGCCAGAGCCTTAGTCATTTTTCAGTCTGAGACAACCCGAGTGGGCTTGCATGAATCATTTTGAATCATTATGACTTTTTCTAATAAGCCATGACTTTTTTTTGTTGTTGTTGTTGTTACTGATGATCGAACTCATGACCTTGTGCTTGCTAGGCAGACCCTTATGCTGCTGAGCTAAATCCCAGGCCCTTTTCTTTTTTGCAGTGCTGGAGTTTGAATATAGGGCCTCACACACACATACTTGAGACTGAGGTATACCTCAAGTAGCTATGGCTTCTTAAAGGCACAAAGTAGCGCTTTTTGAAGGAAGTAGTTTTGCTCAAGACAGGGAGAATGGGAAAATAGTGGAGGGAAATCCCCATTGCCATCACGAGTGGAGGCATGTTGTCCTGGTTTTTTTTTGTTTGTTTGTTTTTGTTTTTTTTGCGGCACCGGGGATTGAACTCACAACTTTGCGCCTGCCAGGGCAGGCGCTTAAGCCACTGAGCCAAACTTACAGCCCTGGTTTTTTTTGAGGCAGGGTCGCACTATGTAGCTCAGGCCAGCTCAGGCCTGCCTTGTGCGCGCGTTGTAGCCCAAGCCGGTCTCAAACTCACAACGCTCCACCTACCTCAGCCTCCCAAGTGCTGGGATTAAAGGCGTGCGCCACCACGCCCGGCTTGTCCTGGTTTGTATTGTTAGCACTGTAGACTGCAATTCACTTAGTTCTTGCTTTTTTTTTTTCTCCTCAATTTTTCCATCTTGAAATTATTAACCAATACTGGAATTTGCATAAAAAGATGCATGAGATTATCTTTGAATGCTAATTCTTTATGCCTCCTGTTTGAGTTAGAGGTTTTGAATAGGTAATAATTTTATAGTTCAAAAAGCAAAATATGTAAAAAGGTATAGAGTATAGGGAACATTAACTCGTCTGCCCTGCCACCCCCATGGTAGTTAATATTCGCTTTGTGGTATTTTTTTGATGTCATCAATGCTAGAAAAGCTTTTTTATTTGAACATCTTCAGAATGGAAACTGTAGCCCCCGAGTGGTACTTCACACCTGTAGTTGCAGCTATTTGGGAGGCTGAGCAGGGAGAATTGGTTGAGCCCAAGGGTTTAGGACCAGCCTGAACAACATATCAAGAGACACCGTCATCTCCCTTTCTTTATTTTTTGACACAAGGTCTCTTGTCATAGCACAGGTTGGCCTTCTGCCTCTGCTTTCCAAGTGCCCCATCTTTTTAAATTAAAAAAAAAAAAAAAAAAAAAAAAAGAGGGCCGAGGATGTTAGCTCAATGGTAGAGTAGTTGCTTAGCATACATGAAGCCTTGGGTTTAGTCCCCAGTGTTAAGAGTTTTCTGGCATACTAGAGAAGCAGGAGGACAGAGAAAGTGGCCATTTATTGAGGACGTGGAAAGGAGCCCATAACCCGTAGGAGTTTGGCTTTCTCCTTCGATGGGATACAGAGGCAGAGGATTATATAACCTCTGATCTGAAGTGGTGTATGGGGCAGGCATTGGTGACGTGGGAGGAACTGACTGGAGTTTTTCTTCTCCCAAATGGGAAAGTAACAATTTGGGCTGAAGGGAAAGAAGGAGGGAGTGGTCCTGGGGATAAGCGTTCCCCCTTTGGCCTTCCACCATGTTAGACCATCGCCATAATTGTATAGTAATTTATACTAGGGCAAGAACTTTTCACCCAGCATGAGTGGGAGAAGGGAGAAGGAGAAGGGCAAAGAGAGAAGAGAGAAAAGAAGAAAAGGGAGGGGCGGCGCCAGGCGTGGTGGCGCACGCCTTTAATCCCAGCACTCTGGAGGCTGAGGTAGGAGGAGCGTTGTGAGTTCGAGGCCGGTTTGGGCTACAATGCGAGCGCAAGGCCGGCCTGAGCTACATAATGTGACCCTACCTCAAAAAGCCAGGGCCGGGAGTTTGGCTCAGCGGCTTAAGCGCCTGCCCTGGCAGGTGCGAGGTTGTGAGTTCGATCCCCGTGCCGCAAAAAAGAAAAGGGAGGGGTGGGAGCTGCACTTTTTGGAGTCTCCCTAGTATGGGACTGATCCTTGGAACTGAGTGATGATCAGCCTTTCCTACTTCCCTGAGTAGCCTTGCAGACTTTCTTTATGAAATACCAGCAAATAACGTATATTCTTAACTTTCTCCCTTATTTAAACAAACAAACAAACAAACAAAACATGCTTTACACACTGTTGGCACTTTGCATTTTAAGCTTAATAGCATTTTTTTAAAAATAGCATTTATAGATGTCTTTCAAATCAGCATATCCTGCCTTAATAGCTGTGGAGTGTTCCATGGCGCTGAACCTATTTCCCCTTCCCCTGCTGTGCATTTTTGTTTTCACTGTTTTGTTATACAAATAGAATGTAAGTATGGGTTTGTTCGTATGCCACTTTGTTTCTCTAAGTTCTCTTGGAAAAATTTGCAGACATGGAATTACTGTGTCAAAAGGTAGAGGTATTAGTAATTTTGATAGTTTCTGCCTTCCCTAGAGGTTTACTAATTTACCATTTCATAAGCCACACTGGTACCCACCTAATTCTTAGAAAGTTGGTTAATTTTCATATTAGGTTTTCTAATTTTAATTGAGGTAGGTTTTGTTTTCAGTGAAAAGCAGTTTTCATCCTTTTGTTAGTTCCCCCTCCCCATTTTAGGAATAGAGTTCAAGGCCAAACACTTGAAATTTAAGGGGTTTTTTGTTTCACTTTTTGTTTTGGTGACACTGGGAAAAGAATCCAGGTCCTTCATACTGAGCTACAGTTCCAGCTCTTCTTTTATTTTTTAGTTTCAAGACAGAATCTAAACCGGGCGTGGTGGCACATGCCTTTAATCCCAGCACTCGCGAGGCTGAGGTAGGCCGAGCGTTGTGAGTTCGAGGCCGGCTTGGGCTACAACGCGAGCACAAGGCCGGCCTGAGCTACACAGTGCGACCCTGCCTCAAAAAACCAGGGCCGGGAGTTTGGCTCAGCGGCTTACGTGCCTGTCAGGCAGGCGCGAGATTGTGAGCTTGATCCTCGGAGCCACAAAAAAAAAAAAAAAA
>RJWM01024245.1:0-31004 GCA_004363535.1 Dasyprocta punctata | reverse complement strand
TGTTAAACCTCTCTTCCTTTAAACTGTGGGTGTCAGGTGTCGTGTCCCAGTGACTTCAGAAAGTGACTAGTGCGACTGGGGAGCAGGGCAGATTCCAGACGCGCCCTGCAGGGAGAGTGGGGGGATGTGGGCCTTGAGTGGGGAAACAAGGAGGGCTTCAAGGTGCGTGGTCCCAGCAGCTGCCACCTGCAGAGACAGAGACAGCAATGCATGTGGAGGAACAGATGGGGCAGGGGTGGGGGCTGGAGTTCGAATTTGCCTTGCTTAGTTTGCATCCAGGAGGAAACGCCCCGGCCTGATGGAGAAGTGGGGGTGAAAGCGCTCAGAGCTGGGGTTCAGCGGGGAATCAGTGAACAGATGGGCCTGCAGCCCTTGGAAGCCCCCCGGGAGGGTGAGGCTACAGCCAGCTGGACCCCTGCCTCCCAGTGGGGTGGCAGTGATTCGGACAGGCAGGGACAGAATCTTTTAAATTGATGTCTACAGTATTTAGTGCAGCGACCACACACACTGGGTGCTGACTGACGGGCAAATGACTAGAAGAGTGAGAAACACTCGATCTTCCCACGGCGTCCCAAAACCTGTGACCAGAACTCTGAGCCGAAGCAGGGCTTGCTTAGCCTCCTGAACAACCCCTGCGGGAGGGACTGTAGTGAGAACGGGGCAAGGCAGAGCCCAAGGACTGGCCCAGTGACTCCTGGTCAGCACAGGGCCAGGTGCCCGTGCAGCCACAGCCGCCACTGTTCCGGCTGGAGGACCAGGAGCCTCATTAGCAGGAAACAGGCGTCGGCCCAGACAGAGCCTCTGGCCCGCTGTGAGTTCGGGCAGCAGAAATCTCAGCCCACAGCATCGTGGAGCACTCTCGGAATGCGCCGGGCGGCATTTTGCATGGATCAGCACCTGCTCCCAGCGGGTGGAGGAGGGGGTCACAGGGACTTTATCCAGCGCCCCCAAGTCACAGATGAGAAAGCGGAAGTAGGGTCAGCCTGTCCAACAAGTCTCGCAGCTAGCAAGTGGCGGAGCTGGATTAGCACCCTCAATCAGTCCTGAGTCCCCCCACCCCTCCTCCATTTCCTCATCTTCGAGGCTGGAATCCCGGTGCCCTCCCTCTGGGCAGCACCGCAGACAGCGAAGGCGTCCTGGCCTTCCAGTGGCTTCCTGGTGGCAGCAGGTTGTTGACCTGCAGACAGCCGTAGCCACGCAGTGATGAAGGCCACCAAAGACAGGCAGAGCAAGATGTTGAGATGCACTAGAAAACCCCAGCACCCGCTTTTCACTCTGGCTACAGGGGGTCCAGGCGCCACACCCTGGGCAGAGGGAAAGGATAGCTCCTCTGTCCCCGTGTCCCGTCTCCTTGTCCAAAAGTGCGGTTTCTGATTTCCACTTCCCGGAAAAGTAAAACAGGGCCAAGAGCTCAGGGGAGCTGCGGAGCCTCCAAAGGCCACTAACTCTCCCCACCCCCCATCTGTCGTGGTCCCTACCCTGGAGGAACAGCGCGGAACAGGGCGGGCTGGACGGGAGTTGAGCGGCCCCCAGGGGTGGAAGGGAAGTGTGTTGACTGTGCGTTTTGTTTCTAGGACCCCTACTCTGCCTTCTTTAAAATAGACACTGACAGGGATGGCATAATCAGCATGCGTGATCTTCACAGATTGCTCCAGCGACTCCTCTTCAACCTGAAAGACGAGGAGTTCGAGCGCTTCCTTGGCCTCCTTGGCTTGAGACTTAGCGTCACTTTAAACTTCCGGGAATTTCAAAATCTATGTGAGAAGGGGCCCTCCCAGCCGGATAGCGCACCCCAAAGACTCATTAGGTAAGAAGGCAGCGGGGGTCCGTGTCTGCTACGTGTGCAGGACTTCGCCGATGCGACGTCCGAGGGACACAAAGAACAGAGTGGTTCTGTTTTGTTTTGCTGACTTTAAGAAAATCCACACAGGCCTATGTGCTCCAGGTAGAGCGATCAGAAAGCACAGCCCCTGTCTTCCACCCGAGAGCACGGTTTCCTGGGTCACCGGGTGTCCTGCTTGTCTGCCTGTGTAGACTCGTTCTTCTGTGTGTTAATCTGATGTCAGATCTGTGAGCCTTTTTGTTTTCAGCACCAGGGTCTTCTCACTGAGTTACCTTCCCAGCCCCTTTTTAATGCTTTATTTTTTTGAAAGACCGTCTCACTAAGTCACTAAGTTGCCCAGGCTGGGCTGGAACTTGTGATCCTCCTGCCTCAGCCTCCCAGAGGGCTATATATGCTTTTGGCTCAGCCTTTTAAGAATGCAGCTTCCGAGGCCACACTGAGCTCTGCCTAAGACTCTGCCTCCAAGGGGCCACTGCAGGGCAGGAGGGCACCTGTGACCGTTCCCCAGAAACCAAGTCTCCCTGCCTCCTCCTCCCTTGCAGACAGCTAGGCGACAGGGGTGAATCTGGGGACCCCAGACTGTGTTGGGATAGTCGGTGGGAGTCAAGGTATTGTCTGTGCCACTGCCTTCCTGGGGCAGTGTGACCCCGCCAGAACCCTGCTGGCTTGCATAGCCTCACCCCTGCCAGCGGGAGTCTCAGCCCCAACCCGGCTCTGCACTCAATACTCTGGGTTTTTCTCCACAAGCACGTGCACTCCTGCAGGTTCAGGGGCCACCACCTTGGGGACATTGCCAAGCGCTGGCCTGCGGTGGGGAGCACCCAGTTCCCCCTCCTTGACCCACTATCATAATTTCATATTTGCAAAATGCCACACACTACATTGCCACAGCGCTGGGTTTCTGATCCGAGGGTCCCACGCGATAGTGACTCCACTCTGCCCTTTCGACCTTGAGGCATCTGCGCGCTGGGGGCTCCAGGGGAGCCCCTGCTAGCCAGGCACGTGCAGCCCCCCCCAGCCCTGCCCGAAGCCACCGCCACCGTGCAGACCGCATGACACTTGGTGAGGCGACACTTGGTGAGGACCTTGCACTTTGTTGGTTTTTCTCCTGCACTCATAGGTTTAATTTTAAGTCCCACCAAACCAAAAAAAAAAAAAAGCATGAAAGCGGCTGTAATCTCTTCCTGCGTGAAGCGATCGCGTGACACGTGGCTTGGACACCTGCGTCCTGTCGCTCAGGTTCCAAGGAGCTTTCAGGAGGGACTTGATTGCTGAACATTAGAGCAAAGCGAAACAACAACAACAACAAAATCCTCCCGAAGAATCTTCTGGAGGATACGCACAGAACGGGCACGGAATTTTCAACCGCGAAGCGCAGTGTTCGCCTTGCAGGGACTCAGCCACGCTCCACTCACCTACCTGGCACACGCTCACACGGGGTCTGCTGCGCACTGGACGCTGTCCCCAGACGGGGCGCAGTGTGGGTGGGGTCAGAGGCTCCCTGGGGGCACAGAGGCCGGGGCAAGAGGGCAGGCTGTGAACTCCCTGCATGTGGCCCTTACTGGTGGGCCGGGAGTTTGAGCGCCCCAGGGTGAGGGTAGGGGTCACACTGGGCGCCTCTGAGGTCCTGGCTGCCCCAGAGGGCGGCGGACTCTGTGCTCCAGGAGACCCCTTGCTCCACCCCCACCCCCAACCCGCAGGGAGCCACTGCTAAGCAGCCCTGCAGACTGAGGCCTCGGGTTGCTAAGGAGCCAGGGGAAAGGAGACGGCAGAGAAGGGAGCCTGGGGTGCCTGTCTGAGGGGTCACCTCCGCTGCCCGGAGAGCCCGCCCTCCTCCCCCACCTAGCCCCAGCCCTGCCCAGCCGCCCGCCCATGGGGGCTCCCTTCTAGATGCCTTCCTGCCCCTGGGCCACCACCTGCCACTCCCACCATCAAAACTCACTGCTTTGAAATGTTTGGATTTTGTGACTTAGTCGTTTTCGGCCTAACCACAGCGCGTTTTTGGTCTTAGGCACTCAGCACCCGTCAGAGTGAGAGGTCCAGTGACTCGCTTCACTCCCGCAGCCCTGCTCCTTCCCTGTCACCTCGTGTCACAGACACCCACCCCACCCCACCTGCGCCCCCCCGCAGCCCGGGTCAAGTGCGTGTTGACGCATCAAGTATCACGGAAGTCGAAAGGACGTGGTCAGGTCCTCCTCACAAAGTCAGATGATGCAGATTCTTAGCACGGAAGATCGCACTGTCAGCTGCTTCCTGTCGAACAACTGACTGAATGACGGCAGCAGGCTTCCAGTTCTGTCCTCGGAAATGCACCGGGGCCGGTGCTGTGGTCAGAGCCGTGTCCTTGCTGTGTCGGGGGGCTGCTCCGGGTTCCTGGGCATTTGTCTCCTGTGTCATCTGAATGCCCCTTGGGGAATTATTTTTGTTTCACATCAAAGAAGGGAAAAGAATATTTTCAGAATCTAAATTGATATTTGGTCAGGCTATAATTAAAAGTTGTGATAGTTTGATTGAAGTGTAATTTATAGACCCTAAAACGTGCTCCTTTTAAGTGATTTGTAGTCAGTTTAAACAAGTGTGCACAAGACCATCACGATCTAATTTCAGGACGTTTCCATCATCGCAGAAATACCCTTTCGTAAGTGTTTACTGTGCCAAGTCCCTGTCTGTGGCGCACAGAGACTGTGCTGGTCGCCGGGAGCCGGCGCGGACGCAGCACAGCCCACTTCGTTTTGGCTTCTCCTTCCCTTCCCGCCCCTTGCCCCGCTTTCCCCTCCACCTCCCGGTCCCATTTCCATTTCCAAAAGCTCTGTCTCCCAGTTTCTAATCGTCCTTTATTTGGCTCTTTAATTTGTTTATATTTTGGGTTTCTCATGTAAGGAAACCATGCAAGATTTAAGCTCTCGCGTCTGATTTATTTCACTTAACGTTACGCTCTCAAGGTGCCTCTGCCTTCCCACAAATGACCCCAGTTCGTCTCTCTTCATGGCAGAGCAGCACGCGACGGCCTGTGAGCCCCGCACTGCCTCTGTCCTTCCGTCCCTGGATGGACGCATAGGCCGCTCCCAAGCCTCAGCGGTTACGGACGCGCTGTGTCCCTGCCATATAATGACTTGAGCTCTTTCAGGAAGATACCCAGGAAGCCAATAGCTGGGTGGGGTAGAATTTCTAGTTTTGGTTTTTTGAGGAATCACCGTGCTAGCTTCTGTAGTGGTTGTACTAGTGTGCACTACAGCGAAGAGGGGGTCCTTTCCCCCTGCGGCCTCCTCGCCTGCATTTGCTGTTGTTTGATTTCTTGATGATGGGCGATCTTTCTGGAGTCATTCCTCTCTGTGTGTGTGTGTGTGTGTGTCCACGTGTGTCCGTGTATGTCCGCGTGTGTGTCTACGTGTGTCTGTGTGTGTGAGAGACCAGATCCGCTCTGCACACTTTTAGAGTTAGAACTGGCCTTACCCCTAAGATGGGAGGAGAACGTGGGAGGGAAAAGTCCACACATCCAGGACTGTTATTCTTTGAGTTTTGATTTCCTCTCCACCAGCCTCCTGCCATTTAGATCTTCCTGTCCTCACAGAGGGGCACTTTTTATTCTGTGCCAAGCGTTGGGTGGTCATAAAGAGGGGAAGAAGGACAAAGGGGTCCACTGTACCTCATCTGGGAGCAGAAGTATGCCCCAGGACCCTTGCACGGCTTGGGTGCCCCTCGAGCTCCCCACACAGTAGCTGCCACCCCCCCCACACATCTCGGAGCAGCTCCCCAGCCTCCTGCCGATGTCCCTTCCCCCATCAGTCTTGGACACCCTCAGTATCTGAGGTTACCTGATTGACTTATTTTTCAGTGTGTGTGTTTCTCTTGTGAGGGAGGAAGCTCCCATCTGCTCAGCTCAGGTTGGGGAAGACGGGTGGCACACGCCCCTCGGGGCTCTGGGACAGCTGCGGGAGTGTCCCAGTGAGTCCTTTGGGTTCACGGAGGACTTAGGGAGAATCTAAAGGTGACAGCAGGGAATGCAGGTCCTGACACCTAAAACCCTTTTAAGTAAAAGCGCCAGAAGTGAGACACAATCCCACCAGCCTTCCACAGCCTTTCGTGGTGCGGTGGTGACTGGACAGGGCTGGCAGGGCTCGGATCCCTCTCCGCCCCGGAAGTTCCATGGTTCTGCGGAGTCCGGTAGGCAGTTGGAGCAATGGCGCAGAAGGGCAGGTGAGGTCAGGGGCTGGTGACACTGACGTGTGGGGAAGGCGTCCGGCGGGGAGGCAGCTGAGCCGGGTTTCACCATTCCGGCACCCAGGGCCAAGAGAACAAGGTCTTTTGGTTAAGGATCCGTCATGCTGTGAGTTAATGTAACAGAATGTCGATTCTTTTAAATCCTGCAAACCGAACCTTTGAAAATCAGCCGAGACCCAGAAATCTGTGAGCCATGCTCTCCAATTACACCTTGACCGTTCAGACTGCATTCTCTCCCCAGCTTGCAAATTCAAAAAGAAAAGTTTATAGTTGTTTTATTTCTAAGACATTTACTGTTGTACTATGGTCCCCCCCACGAATAAACGAGTCCTTGTTTGTTTTGTGTGTTGCAAAAGAAAGAAAAGAAAAGTTGAATAGCATTTATCTCAAAATAAACAGGGACTTAAAAATTTAAGAAGACTTCCCTACCATGCAACTGGGGAAATAAGACGTATTTTAAGAATTAAGTTAGTCCAGATGTGAAATAACAGACTTTAATGGTATCTTTCAAAGAAATAGGGGTGGAGGAACCCCTTGGGAGATTCACAAGCCCATTAAATTTAAACACAGTTATTTATTAATTTTTTTCTCTCTTTTAAGACCCAAACAGAAAGTCGCAGATTCAGAACTAGCCTGCGAACAAGCTCATCAGTATCTTGTCATCAAAGCGAAAAACAGATGGGCAGACTTGTCCAAGGTAAGAAAATGATGATTTCTTTAAAAGCAAAGAAAATGTATTCCATTGTTTGAAGACCGCCGGCAAGATCAGGCTGTTTAAATCCAGCCACGGAGAGGGGAACACAACTTCGTACACTTGATCCGTTGACTCCTGTGTCCTCAAAAGACTTTTCCATGCTAAACCCTCACGTTCCGGGTCAACTGGTGTTCAGCAAGACGAGTAATTATAGGAGTTGCACGGAGAAAGTCCTGGTGAGATTCCAGGCTGGATGAGAATTACAAATTTAAATGAAAAATATGAGAAGCTGTCATATGTAATTTGGCACAGTTATAAATATGCATTTTAAAGAGCCATTTCTTCCTCTCTTGCCAAAATGATAGGAGGCGCATTCCCCAAGCCAGCACCCTTTGCGTGCGGTCACGCGAGTTGTGGCTGTGGTTTTGAGCCATGGGCGGGTTCTCCGACCACATGATAGCTGTATCTACAGGATACACAGGAACTCGGGGTCCGTCCTAAAACTGAGGATATGGGGTCACTGTTTTTACAGTGCACAAGGACCCAGTAACATCGTTCAGCATGGATCTTTTTCAGCTGCATGATGGAAGTGTTTGCGCATTGGGAAGATGTCTTGCTGGGTTTCATTTAGTCTCCATCTTTCCATTTGCTTTCTTGGCCTGTGCCCATTATGTAGTTCTGTCCACTGAGTCCCCTCCAGTGCTGGTCCAGCTCAGCCAGTCACAGCCCAAAGCTCTGCATGGCTCACTGAGGCAGGGCCAGGCCTGCTTGGTCACATGGTCAGTGAGGAACGTGGGGCAGGGTCTGGGTTAGAAGCCTCAGTGCCCATTGGCTGGGGAAGAGAGCAGGTCCTGCTAGGAGCCAGCACTGCCCTATCCTCTCAGCTGGCTTCTCTGTGACCTCTGTCACTCTGGAATGACCTAGTAAACAAGGAGCCCCTAGCCAGGTGCAGTGGTGTGTGTCTGCAATCTCAGCAATCCAGAAAGCTGAGGCAGGAGGATAACAAGTTCAAGCCCAGCCTGGGAAACTTACTGAGACCCTGTCTCAAAATTTAAAAAATACAAAGGGTCAGAGGTGCAGCTCAGTGTGAAGGCAACGGTTTCAAGCCCCAATACGAAAACCAAGAGAAAGGAACAAGAACAACAACAAAAAAAACCCCACACCCTTTTTTTCCGGCGGCCCACCAGCCTTTCCTCCCAGGGCTCAGCTGCCGCCACTCTTCTCTTGCCTCACCCGCTGCTGCCCCCTGTGGACTCTGGGGACTCGGAGGACCAGTGCCACCCACCCCCAGCTTTGTCCTTCCCCGCTGTGATTCACTCAGCACACGTGCCAGGCACACGCTGGGACCCGCTGGTCACCAAGGGCAGCCTGACGCTTGCCATGTGGCGCTCACAGACCAGTGGAGGTGACAGCCAGCAAGCAGCAGGGCCAAGCATGAGCAGTGGGGTCAGTGCTGTGTCCAGGCAGATCTGATGAGCGGTGGGCGGAGGCGACAAGGGGCTGGGGCACTCGGTCTCCGCCCTTGGCTCAGAGTCCCCGTTGCTTGGTGTCCTCGCCAGCACTTGGTGTTGGCGCCCTTCTGTGCCTGGGTTATTCTCCTAGACACGCAGTGGTGTCCTGCTGTTGTTTGAATTTGCATTTTCTTGATGACCTATGATTCAGGGCATCTTTTCATGTGCTTATTTGCCTGTTAAGGTCTTGGCCCATTTTCAAATTGGATTTGTTTTTATCATTATAGTTGTTGAATTTTAAAAGTTCTTTACAAAATGCCTAAAAGATAATATAGGTCACCTAGATTTTCTCCCTTGTTATCTTTTAGGCATTTTATAATTGTGTATTTTACACTCAGGTATGAGATCCACTTAGAGTTAATTTTTATGAAGCATGTAAGGTCCATGTCCAGACTTTTTTTGGTTTGGTTTTTTGTTTGTTTGTTTGTTTGTTCACTTGTTTTTACATGTGGATGTCTCCCCAGCACCATTTGTTGAAAAGACTTTTTGTCTATCATATTGCCTTTACCACGTTGTCAAAGAAAAGGTGATTGTAGTTACGGGGGCTGGCTCTGGGCTTCCTGTTCTGTTCTACTGTGCTGTTGTGATTACTGTAGCTTCACAGCACTTCTGGAAGTAATGCCATGTTTGTCCTCTAGTTTTTCTCTTCAACTTCAGTAATGTGTCAGCTATTCTGGGCCTTTTGCCTCTCCAAATAAACCTTAGAATCAGTCTGTCAGTACCCCCAAAATAACCTGCTGGGATGTTAATTGGGGTTGTATCTAATAGTGCATGGGTCAAACTGGGAAGAACTGACATCTTGATAATATTGAGCCTTCCCTTCTATCAACAGGAGCATCTCTCCATTTTATTCCATTCTGATTTCTTTCATGAGAGTTTTGTAATTTTCCTTGTACAGATCTTGTATATGTTTTGTTAAACTTATACCTAAGTATTTCATCTTGGGCATTCTAATGTAAATGGTATTTTTTGAATCTCAAATTCTACTTGTTTGTTGCCAGTATGTAGGACCATGACTGACTTTTGTATATTAATCTTATATCCTGCAACATTGTTACTGTTGCTTGTTAGTTCCAGGACAGTTTTTGTTTGTTTGTTTGTTTGCATTTTCAGTTCTTTAGTATTTTCTATGTAGACAATCATATGTCATCTGTGGAAAAAATCAGTCTTATTTCTTCCTTTCCATTCTGTATACTTTTCCAATCGCTGTCTTATTGTGTTAACTAAGATTTCCCAAACAGTGTGGAAAGGCAGTGGTGCGAGGGAACATCCCAGCTTCGCTCCTGGTCTTAGTGGGAGAGCTTCTGGTGTCTCATCCTTAGATATGATGTTAGATATTGAATTAAGAAAATTCCCTTCTACCTTTAGTCTTCTAAGAGTTTTCAGAAATGGGCACTGGATTTTGTTAAATGTTTTTTCTTCAACTTTGATATTACCATGTGGTTTTTCTTCTTTTTTCACTGGTTAGGTTATTTTAATGAATTTTTCAAATATTGAACCATCCTTGTGTAGTGAGTTTAAGCCCCAGTTGGTCAAGGTGTGTAGCTTTCGGTATGTATCGTTGGGTTTAGTTTGCTGAGGATTTTCCCAGTTATCTTCATGAGAGATACTGGTCTGTAGTTTTCTCGTAGTGTTCTGGTATTAGAGTGGTGCTGGCCTCGTAGAATGAGTTAGGAATGTTCTTTCTGCTTCTGTCTTCATAGTTCCTGTGGAGGTTTCTGTTCCCAGGCTTCTTCCCCAGGAAGTTGTGATTCTCTGAATTCACCTGTTTGTTCTCTACGATTTTGAAGGAAGTGGTTTGCTGTATGACCTGTCTTCCCTTTTGGATTTGAGGACTATTATGGATTTTTCAATTTGTTCAGATTTTTACAAGTTGTTGGGACAGGGTAGTGGCTTCCAATATTTTTACTTGTTCCCAAAGGGACTTTGAAATCCCCTAGAATTAATTTTTAAATCTTAATTTTAAAAAAATGACTGTACTGCAGAGTATTTAAAGTGCATGTGCCTAGCTCAAATAAATTTAAAGTGGTCAGCATGTAACTACCATCTGGATGAAGGGGAAAATTACTATCGGTATCATAGACCAAGATTCAATCAGTACACTTCTGGAGGAGACCAGACAGATATTTTTGGCTTTGTGCCGGGGTCCTCTTGTACACTAAGCAGTAGCTCTACCACCAAGCTACACCCCGACCCTGGCTACCACTCTTTTGTAAGTGATACTGGTGCAAACATATCCTCCCAGCTTGATTTCTGTTTTTTGCCTTTTTTTTATCTGTAATCCTGTGATAAATGCAAGCTCTTCCTTTTGGTGCAGTTTTGCTTTGTGCAAGACCTCCGCCCCCACTCAGCCCTATCATCGTAGCACTTAGTACTCTCAGACTTAATTTTTCCGATGCTAGTGGATTTATAATAGTATTTTATTGTGTTTAATTAGTATTCTATTGGTTATTAATAAGAGTGAGCATCTTTTCATTTGTTTATTCATTAGTCAGGTTTTCTTTGTTGTGTAGTGCTTACTTGAGACTTTGTACAGTGTTCAGACTGAGTCATCTTTTTCTTATTAGCCAATCAGAATTTTTACTGTGGCCTGGATACTTTTCTATCACGGTGCTGGGGAGCCAGGCGGGGTCCTCTTGCACACTAGGCAGTAGCTCTACCACCAAGCTACACCCCGACCCTGGTTACCACTCTTTTGTAAGTGATACTGGTGCAAACGTATCCTCCCAGCTGGATTTCTGTTTTTGCCTTTTTTATCTGTAATCCTGTGATAAATGCAAGCTCTTCCTTCTGGTGCAGTCAAAGGCATCAGCATTTCTCTGGAGCTCTTGTTTGAGAAATCCTGTCCTTCCCTGAGGTCATGAAGTTCTTCTTCTCTCAGAATCTCAGGAGTTTAGCGGTTTCCTCTTTCCTGTTCAGGTCTTGAGATCTGGACTGGACGCTTCTGTGTACGAGGATGAAGCAGACTCCTCTCTTGCCTGGGGACACCCCGGAGACCTCGCCTTCCACCTCAGAGTCCCTCCTTCCCCTGCTGACCTGAGACATCACCACCCAGCTTCTCCAGATGCCTCCTTCTGTCTCTGGTCAATCTGGGTCCCCAGGCACCTGTGTCTCATCTTTGCGGTTGCTGTAACTTACTGATACATTGTAACTAGCTGGTAGGCAACTCTCTCCATCTCATTTATCAAGGAGTTTTGAATCAGTTTGCCAAATCCCATGGAAAAAAAAAACTCACTGAGAAAGGTTAAGACTTTTCTGTATGGAGGTCTTGCATATCATGTATAGATTTATTCTTAGGACTTTCTATTTCAGTACTATCTTAAGTGTTATTCTTAAAATTGTATTTTCCTGTGACTGATGTAAAAAAGATGATCAGTTCTGCCCATTCGTAAAGAATCCAGCTTTTCTTGCCAAATTCGCCTCTCGTAGAGCTCATTTGTAGCTGCTTTGTGTCCCTAGGAGTAGAGCGCTGCCCCCCAGGGATACTTCCTGCCCTGCCGTGTTGTACTTCGCCTTCCTTTTCCTGGCCTCACTGAACTGACCGAGACTCCAGCACAGTGTTGACTCGAGGGTGACAGAGGGGACGCTCTTGTCTTGGTCTCCATCTGGAGGGGAGCGTTTCACTGTCTCCCCAGCTGGTTTCAGCTGGAAGAGGGCCTCATGCCTGTTCTGTCTACGCCATTGTGTGGCCACCAGGAGATTAAAGAGCTGTCACTTGGAACCATCAGCTGGGCACCATGCTGTTGGATGCTGTTCTAGTCCGTGGTCCTCCTAGATCCCTTCCAAGTCCCCAGATACTACTGTACCCCTTGGGTACAGTAGTGCCAGCTGGCATCCGATGTCCCCCATTTCACCTCTCACAGCCGGGGGCCCAAACCCACTGCATTGTTGGGGCAGTGTCTTAGTTACTTCTCTCATTGCTGAGACAAAATACCTGACCCCCAAGTTTAAAGGAGGAAAGGATTATTTAGCTCACAGTTTGTGGAGGTTTCAGTCCCTAATCAGCTGGCTCCAAGGCAGGGTGGTGTGGCAGAGGACCACAGTTCATGGCCAGCAGACTGTAGCGAGTCAACAAGGGAGAGAGAGCAAGATCGAGCCTCTCGCTGTCCCTTAGACTGTATGCAGGCTACCTGCCCTAGAGCAAGTGTTGCACTCACACCCTTAATCTCAGCACTGGACCATGAATCGGTCACAAAATCTAGAGTCAGCCCCCTCTGAAAAGCCTGTTCCCTGTGACTATGTGAAGCTTTGGGGGGGGGACATCTAGACACAGACCACAATGGACAGGAACCCTCAGTCTTTCTCGGAGTCTGGTTCACACTCATTTCCAATAGCAAGGAGACCCAGGTTGTCGGTAGGGGCAGGATTCCAGGTTGTGCCCCAGAGACCACGCCTTTGCCCAGAAATGACCCCTTCCTGCAAGTGACCCCTGCTCCTGCTGCGCTCATTGCCCTCCCTACGGGAGCGAAGAGGACATCTGGGACTTAGACTGAGCAGGGGAGGAAGAGAAATCCCTGAGATCATTCCAGATATTGACTGGCAAGCACATTTATATGCCACTAAGTGCCATCTTCTGCATTGTAGAATTTTATAGAGACTGATACGGAGGGCAACGGTATTCTCCGGCGACGGGACATAAAGAATGCTCTGTATGGCTTTGATATTCCCCTCACACCAAGAGAATTTGAGAAGCTTTGGCAAAGGTAAGCACGGTCTGCAGGATGACCCGGGTCTGTGTGATGGCCTTGGGGTGATCGTTATGGCAAATTCCCGGTACATCTTCCACCACTCCTTCGGAGGAGACTGGGGAGCTGGGAAGGGTTTTGGGTTGGTGTCAATCCTGGGTCCTGGGTGCCTGCTCCTCCTTCCCTGTTGAAAGCAGTTGTGATGGGCGGGCTGGGCTCCAGGATGCAGAGAGCTGTCGTAACCCTTCCCCCGCAATACTGGACTTGAGAGTCTTGTGCATCCCCAAGCGCAGGCCCACACTGTTTTAGCTAAATAAGTCACTCTCCAAAGATTTCCCTCTCGTACCACTGGCTTGGCACACAGATGAGCAGCAGGTAAAGGAAAAACTGATTTCCCCATCGCCTGATGATGAAAATCAAACTCACACAACTGTTTTATAGATAAACAATTGGTTAGAAGAAAAGAACCAAACTTTTGGCAACTTGGAGTGGTTTCCCGAGGGCCTCTTCGAGTAAAAATAGAATCGAATGTAGGTGCCATTTTTCAGAATGTGTTTTAGATACGGCTGCTTTTGAATCAGGCCCCCAGCTGAGTTACTCCCTGTGTAGATGTCCAGGTTCTAAGCGCCAAAGCCATCTCCAGTCGCCGCCTCCTTCATTACCTCCTCACTGCCCCTTGGGCTCCCACGGGACGGCGCCCGCCCTGGTGTCCTTGGGAGCAAGCTCACAGCTCAGCGCCTGTCAGCCTTCAGCTTTTCATCTGCTCAGAGCAGCCAGGTTTAAAATTAGGTAGGTTCTTTGGTGTCTAATTTAGCAAAACCACTTGAAGTTCTCACAAAATCCTTGTTTAAAAAAAATCAGTTCCAACACAGGGCCAATTTAGACTTCCTGTTCCTTTCGTCCTCAGCAGATTAGCTAGGTTGTCGCGGCTCAGTAATCAGCGACCTCCGTGCAGCAGGCACAGGCCTGGCTCCCCTGCTTGGGAGATGTCGAGGCGGCCCTCGTGCTCGGTCAGGGGATGGTCAGGGGACAGTCAGGGGACAGTCAGGGCACGTGGAGCTGTCCCACGAATTCCCAGAGCACAGCGCTGCCCGTGAACACCACAGCCCGGCACTAGGCAGGCGGCAGAAGCTCAAAGCAGGAGGAACGCCAGGGTCCTGGAGGGTCTGCAGGGGTCACGGCACAGAAGACGTTCGCATAGCGTCTCGGGGGCCAGGCTGGAGACAGAGGACATTGCGAGCAGGCGACCGCCCCGGAGTCAGCGTTTTCAGCAGGCATCAGCCAGGCCCTGGGGAGCTGTGAACTTCCGGTATGGCTGTGATGGAAAGTGAATCAGGAAGCTGCTGGGGGCGAGGGTGGGGGCGAGAAATCAGAGTCCTGAGCAGGGACCAGCAGCAGGGAGTCCGGCGTCCCTCCTTCGGGCCCCCACAGAGAGTGAACATGCACACCCACGCCTCTTCCTGAAAGCTTCCCATTTTCAGTGGGGTGCACTCTCGCCAGGGGTCCGTACTTGCCGCTGCATTCAGCTCAGAGCTCCTCACACACGAAGAGTCTTGTGCAATGCACAGATTCCCACTCCATTTTGAGTGAATCCTGCTTGCAGTTCCACCCTCGATTGCTTGACCTTCCACCGAGGATGACGAGTGGGTAAGAGCAACGGCTCAGCAGGCGGGCACCTCGGCCCGGCCCCTGGCCCCCTTCCAGCTGTGTGTACCCCACCCCCATGTTCCTGGCTTCTCTGGGCCTCAGTTCCTCAGCTGCAAAATAGAACTCATCCTCCCTGCCACCTGGGGAAGCTCGAGGACAGCCAGAGGGACCCGACTCCTGTAGTGACTGGTGAAGGCCTCGGGATGAGTGACTGCTAAGCTGGGCTTTTTTTTTTTTTTATGTGACAAAATCAGTTTGTTAAGTGGGGAGATATCAGAGCAAAGATGAATCCCATACGCTACAGAAATGAACTGGGGGCCATAGACAAGTCCAGTTCTTGGTGCAAAATTCCCATTCCCTCCCCTCACTTGGGAAGCCACTCCCGAAGTTGCCTCTTCCGGGCAGCACCCGCACACCTTCGTGGCCCTGCCCGTGACCTTGTCGAGTCTCTCTTGGCCCAATAAATCAGTGCATGGCCCGTCTACAAATTGTAGCATTTATTACTGTGATTTTTATTCTGTTATATGAACTACTTCAAAAAATAGTTCATGCTATATCTACATTTCACACATCAAACCAAATTTGTATTGACTTAGGATTTGTCCCTGAGGTTTTTTTTTGTTGTAATAAAATACATATGAAATTTACAGTCATAACTATTTTTAAGCTTGCAATTCAGTGGTACCAAATGTGTTCATAATAACATATAATCATCTCCACCAGGCTTGTAAAACTGAAACGGCTTTGCTGGGGATTTAGCTCAGTGGCCTAAGCGCCTGCCTAGCAGGCACGAGGTTGTGAGTTCGATCCCCGGTACCCAAAAAAAAAAAAAAAAGGTTAAAAGCTTAAAACTGCACCGGCTTTTTGGCTTTGGTTTGGTTTGGTTTGGTTTGGCTTTTGCAGTACTGGGGGTTGAACCCGGGGTCTTCAAACTGAGCTACATGCCCAGCCCCTTTTAGTCTTCATCTTGAGACAAGGTCTTGCTAAGTCGCCTCGTCTGGACTCAAGCTTGTGATCCTTCTGCCTCAGCCTCCCAGAGTGCTGGGATGAAGGGAACTTTTAAACTGAGTAGGTGGAGTGGTGTCATGGCCAGGGCAACTGGCCTGGGGTCCCCCCCACTAAGATGACTCCAGGCCTTGTGTGGGTGGGGGGAATCATATCTTACCCGCTGCACCGTTCAGGAGCAGCCATTCCATTGCCTGTCAAATCCCTGCAGAGAAGAGGAAAGGCCACAGAGGACCACATGGCCAGCTTGGAGAGGGCCAGGCCTGGAAACCCGGCCATCACACTGTCCCCACTCTGTTGGCCACACCCACCCACAGGGATGGCTGGGAAGAGCAGTCTGCATGTGTGTCCTGGAGGAAAAAGGGACAGAGAGGAGGACCCAGCCGGTCTCTGCCTCAGGCTGCGTGGTGTATCCCGCTCCAGGCAGGAGGGAGGGTGGGTCTTTGAGGCGGAGGGAAGCCCAGGAGCCTCTTCCTCCGCGCACAGCCGAGAACGGAGAGCAATGGCACGCAGTGAGTGAAGACCCGGGCTGGGGGGAGCTGGGGTGTGGCCCATGGAGCAACAGGCGGGAAACCACTGCCATGTGGGCGCCAGGGCTCCCAGAGCAACAGGGCGTCTCTGAGAGATCAGGGGGTGCCCCCGCAAGGCCAGAGCCCACCCTCCGGCCCAGCCAGGCACCTCTGATGCTGCCGGAACTCAGCCCTGTGCTAGCGGTGGCCCTGGAGATAGCATGGCTCTGTCCTCGCCCCGCCGAGAAGTCCTCCCTGGAACCGGGGACGGGTGGACAAGCACAGGATGAGAGCCAGAGGGAAAGGGGAGCGTCGCATTCCAAAGCGGCCGCTGCCGGGGGCCTGGGTAGGAGCAAGCAGACAGCAGGGGGCTGGCGGGCAAGAGGAGCCATGCCCAGCGCAGCAGCTGAGCCCCCGCATGCAGGCCAGGACGCCGTGGGGACCTTGTCCTGAGCCCGGAGGTGGGGGGGGGGCGTAGCAGGAAAGTGACCTGGGCAGGCGTGCTGGTGCAGTCCAGGAAGATCCCCCAGAAGGCAGCGAGGGCTGACTGGAGTCAGGCAGTGAGGAGGGCCCTTTCAGCAGCGGGGAAGAGGCTGCATAAGAGGAGAGAGGTGCTCCCGGGGGCCATCTGGAGTGCCAGGCGGACAGCAGGAAAGCCTTGGACCGCTCAGGGGAGCAGCCCTGCTCCCCACCCCAGAGCACCACCCCACGCCACAGAGCATGGGCCGGCCGTGCATCCGATGCGACAGTCCCGGGCACCAAGCAACCCCAGGTCTGCAGAGTGCCTGGCCTCTACGCATAGCAGTCAGGTCCAAATGGAAATTCAGACTTGAGGAAGGCGAGACAATAGCACATCCACCCCATCCACTCGGCACAGACCACCAACTGCGAGATCTTGACACTGTGTTTTTCCTGTTTTTTCACCGAGTGGAGGTGACATCCGTCTCGTTGTCCTCACCCACCTCCCCCGCCTGGCTTGTTCCCCTCATGGCTGTGTGTGTGCGGTTAGTGGCCGTGGCTGACGGCCTCCGTTCCCAAAGCAGGGGATGCTGGGAGCTGCGCCTGCAGGACAGGTTGTCAAGGTACCCATGGCTCCTCCGTTTACCCTCCCGAACAACAGAGGAGCCAGCATCCTCCCCGGGGCAGTCTGTGGGGGTCCCCACACCCCAGTCCTCCTGAGTAGCAGGCCCCAAGGGAGTCGGGAGCACTCGGGGTCAGTGACAACCTCTGTCCATCCAGGAGTCTGGGCAGGTCCACATCATGTGTCAGAACAGGAAGACCCCAGTGCTGGGCAGGCAAAAGCAGGGGAAGATGATGTTCTGTTCCTGCGAAAACAGGAACGCTTAAAAAAAAATACAGACAAGGAGACAGCATCAGCATCCATTATTCACTCCACATTTATTAAGCACCTGTGAAGCGCACGGTGTTAGAGCTCTGGGTTAGTCTGGAGGGTTTGGTTTATGCTGCAGAAGTAAATTAATAAATTAACCCCCAATCTCAGTGGTTCAGTGCATCAATATTTTATGTCTTATCCTACTGCAGATCTAGTGGCTTTTGTGGACAGTTTCCTTCTAAGCAGTGTCTTGGGGACCTGGCTGGCTTCCAGGGGGTGGCTTTATCATCTCAGGGTGGGGACTCTGGAGCTGGAGGGTCACAGTACCTTACAGGGATGTGCCAACTTCTGCCCACAACCTAATGCCGGGGCTGGCTGAGGTCCCTGCCAGCACCACAGGGGTCGCAGATGGGCGCCGGGTGGAAGGGACAAAGGAGCCCAGCTCCCTGCACCAGACCGAGAGCTGCGAGCCTGCGCTTGTCGGGAGCAGCCTCTGCTTGGCTTGGAAGAGACCACGGCGGAAAAGCTGCCATGTAGAAGTGTTCTGTCTTATTCCTGCAACCAGCGAGCAGTAATTTTTTGAAACTAAGTGCCGGCCCTGTGCTGGACCCCTGGGTCCCAGAGCTGAAAGGCAGCATGGCCCTCAGCAGGATCCAAAAGAAGCTTTGTAGGAAAGTCATGGAGACAGTGTGCTCTAGACACGCACCAAAGAGAAGTCCCCCGTGGACAGCAAGGTGGGCAAGGTCAGAGGGGGGCTCAGGTGTGTGGCCGGCCAGCCAGGTGGCCCCAACAGCAAGTGGACAGGCACACAAGGCCTGGTGCACACACCTGTCTTGATGTGGTCAGCGTGTCACATCCACATTCATGTAAAATATCAGTGTCTCACAGTTCAAGTGTGGAAACAGAAGACGGAGAGGCCACTGCTGGGCAGCAGCTTGTGTGGGGAAAGGACACGGGGAGCGAGGTTCCCCCTCAGGCTCAGCCCAGCCCCGCCTGGAGAGAACCTATCCGGTGGCCAGCTGATAAACATCAGGACAGGGCAGGCCCCAAGGCAGGAGAGGCTGGAAGACACGGAGTGAGATCGGAGGGGACGTGGCCGCAGGGATTGAGCCTCAGCATGCTGTGTGTGCAGGACGTGCCCCTTGAGGACATTGGTCTTGGGGACGTGTTGGCCAGGTGGGCTCCGGCTGAGCTGGTGGAACCCTTCGGAGGGTCTCGGCTCCTACAGCCCTAGCGGGCAACCTCAGGAGAAGCGGGTCCTCCCTCCGCAGCTGTCTGAGAGGCTGGACCTCCGCTCGCAGGGAGAACAGAGGAAGGATGCGGGCTCTGGCTGGAGAGAAGCACACAGTGTCTAACCTTCAGAGACTCCTTCAGGACTTGCTTGCTGTCCCCACTGGACCCAGCCAGCTCGGGCCGCTGGTCACTGTCCATTCTGAAGGTCAGCTGTTGGAGCCACCAAGATGGTCCCTGGCTGCACAAGGCACAACATCCTCCTCCTACACGGCATGGCCTGGGCCACCCGGAGCGCTCACCCCACACCCCCGCTGTGTCCTAACCTCTGACACCACTGGCATTCGAAAGCGCTCCCACAGTGTGTGTTAGAAGCAAGCACCTGAACTGAGCATGAAAGACCCAGGCTTTCTGAGCGAAGCCAAACATCATGAACACACCCAGATTACGTGCACCCCCGAATTGCTGTGCGTACAATCAACGGGCAGAGCTGTCTGATTATGTCATAAATTAATGGGCACTGCCGTGCGCAAATGCAAGTTTTTATGGGGCCTCTGCTAATGTGCACATTTTCCCTGGCACATCTGTTGCTGAGCCTTTTTAAAATTCAACCTTTATAGGCAAGTTGATTCTTTTTTTAATGTTACACCAAGGATTATGTAATGAAGGGTGAGGTTATGTAAGCTGAATTAACTCTCTTATTATTCACATTCATAACAATATTTTAGTTGCAATTGTGCAATCTGGCCTTCTGTTCCTTTGCGATGAGAGGAGAATGTTTATGATCTTTATTAATGAAGTCATTAAGAAGCGCCTTTTCATTCAGTTCAAGTGTCATGGTTGTCGGGACTCTCTGGAGCAGCGCGCGGCAGGGCGGGCCGTCCAGCCCGGGAGCTGTCACTCTCCCTCGCCTTTGGAGAGCGGAGTTCTTGGGATCTCCTACCCCGGCCGGGGTCTCCACCTGCACCCACCCATCCCTCCGCTGAGGGACTTGTGAGGCCAGGACAAAGCAAGGCACCTCACACCCGGGGGAGACAGGTTCCTGATGAAGGTACCGGGAGGTGTCCGGCCCGTCTGTCAGAACCATCCTGCAGGGATGGGGGCGCTCTGGGAACCTGGTCAGCAAGTGTCCCGACCAGAGCTGCACTGCTCCCTCCCTCAGATGGCACGAGGCTAGTTCCAGTCCCAATGCAGCTACAGAGAACACGCAGCCCCGGGGTCACCCCAAAGCTCAAGATGGTAGCCCTGCCCCACCTAGGTTCAGCAGTAGGGACAGCCCCTGTCCTTGATGGCATTGCCTGGGAGCCACACTGGTCTTTGTGGCCCAGGAAGAGGCTTTGGGAGGTGGAATTTTAGGCCCCCTTTGTAGGTGTGTTGCTTCGCTTTGTTATTTTTGTTGTCTGTCTGTCTGTCTGTTTGATTTGTTTGTTGGTTGGTTGGGTTTTGAGACAGAATCCGGCTGCATAGCTCCCGCTGCTGACCTGGGACTCGCTGTCTTCCAGCACCTCTGCTGTGCAGCTGAGCACGAAGCCCGGAGCCCCTGCCCCTCACCTCCTCTTCCTTCTGCCTGTGAGGACAGAAGACAGGAAAACCAACGCACCGTCTGCATCATTAGGGCTCGGGGTGTCCGAGTGGCCGTGGGGGTCCCGTCAGTGAGCGGGCCGAGGAAGGCGGCCCCACTCTGCAGACCGCAGGCAGCCAGGCTCAGAGATGGTTTCAGCGTGGAGTCGTGCTCCTTGCCCCTCCAAGTTTATCTGGGGGGGGGGAACCACATCTGCAAATGCCTTTTTTTATCGATTAGAGGAGGACCCAGATCTTCCTATAAAAATAAATGCAATTTTCCTTTAAAGAAAATTGGCAATTTGCCTAACCATTTTTATTGAAGTAATTCTATTCTATTTGAATAACGTTGGGAGATAAAAACCCTCCATTATGTCTTTTTTTTAAAATGAATTATAATTCAGAAAAATCTTGGTAATGGAAAATGACATAAAAGCACAGAGCACCCTTCTTATCTTGTTTTCCTTCTCCGCTCTCTTGTTGGGTGTATGTAATTGCCATCGCTCCGGGGAGAGAATGGGGGCTTGTACCACCCTTGAATCAAGTAGCACACATTTATTTGAGTCTTCAGATGGAGTATGCTTTTCTTTTTATTTTTTTTTTTTGAAGGATTTTCTTCTAAATCTTAGCATAGCTTCTTTTACACGTCGGTGCTCAACACAAAATAAAAGCTGTCGAATGCACAGAAGGCTCAGTTTAATTTCCTGTGGTCACAGTTGTGTTCCCACTAGCAGGACAAGTGCGTGGCTCTGGTTGTGTTCTGCCAGGGTGGGTCTTATTCAAGGAGATGGTTCTGTGGAGGCAGAGCAGTAGATTTCACACCTGATGCCTGCCGGTCACCGGGGGACCCTGGTGAATACAGATTCAGAGCAGGTCTCGGGCCAGGCCTGGAGCTCTGCGTCTCTGAGCTCCTCACAGACCCTGCAGATGTGGTGCGCGTCCCACGCCCCACACTCCTTCATGGCTACTAGTGATGGCTCTGTTTTTTTGTTTGTTTTTGTTTCAGCTATGACACTGAGGGAAGAGGGTACATTACTTACCAAGAGTTTTTACAGAAACTGGGTATTAACTACTCGCCAGCAGTCCACCGGCCCTACGCAGAAGATTACTTCAACTTCCTGGGTCACTTCACGAAGCCCCAGCAGGTGCAAGAAGAGATCCAGGAGCTACAACAGAGCACAGCGAGGGCCATGCCAGTCAGGTGGGTTCAGGAGTCGGGACGCTTTGCCCTCTGTTTACCCCGGCAGCAGCATTGCTATGCAATGGTCCCATCCAAAGTGTGCTGGCAAAGTTACAGTGGAATCATTCTGCTCCATCACTGCTGCAGATTCTAGAAATCTATAAGGCAAAGTGCTAGCCAAAAGCTATAAGCCTGGCCCACCTTACCTACTCCCAATCTCGCATTCTTTCAGACTTTAGGTTGCACTTGAAAACTACCCCTAGGGTCCTGTCCTATGCCTGGTCCCTCACTTGGCCCAGGCAGAATGTGAGCTTCGTAGGATGTCACTTTTCCAAGTGCCAAACACCTAAGAGGCCCCCTGGGAATACTACTGTATGGATGGATGGGTGGATGGGTGGGTGGGTGGATGGATGAATGGATGGGTGGGTGGGTGGGTGGGTGGATGGGTGACTGGCTGGCTGGATGGCTGGATGGGTGAGTGGGTGGGTGGATGGATGGATGGGTGGGTGGGTGAGTGAGTGGATGGATGGATGGATAGATGCATGAATGGGTGGGTGGATGGGTGGATGGATGGGTAGATGGGTGGATGGATGGGTGGATGAGTAGATGGATGGGTGAGTGGATAGGTGGATGGGTGGATGGATGGGTAGATGGGTAGATGGGTGACTGGCTGGCTGCCTAGATGGATGGATGGGTGTGTGGGTGGATGAATGAATGGATGGGTGGATGAATGAATGGATGGGTGGATGGGTGGATGGGTGGGTGGGTGGATGGGTGGCTGTCTGTCTGGCTGGCTGGGTGTGGGTGGATGAGTGGGTGGATGGTTGGGTAGATGGATGGATGGATGGATGAGTGGATGGATGGATGGATGGATGGGTGAACAGACACCCTGTAACTCACCACGTCTATGTGGAAGGTTCCTCCCAGTGAATTAACTCAGAAGAGCTTGGCAGATGTACAGTGAGACTTACAGTGCAGCCTTCACAATAACAAAAAAGAAATCCTTTTCAATCCCCATTCAGTGCACTGGTCTAGCGACACGTGGCCCAAAAGATAGTGTGACAGTAACATGCCTATTGGAATCACTGTGAGAAAGCGCGGAGAGAGTCCGAGGTAGCAGGCTGGCCAGCCACACAGTGCTGCACATAGCCCCGACTGCTGCAGTGTCTGGTGTGCGCACCCACAGGGACCAGGAGCTGTTTGCCAAGGCTGTACGTTGTATTTGGATGGTGGATTGTACACGTTTATCTACAAAAGTTAAAACCAGCTTCCTGCATCACGTTTTTAACATTTATACTGCAGGAAAAAAATTGTACTGTGCATGATGTGAGCATAAAGCAACGAGATTTACTGGGTGATTTTCTGCAACCCATCACCAGTCCCGGCCCCCAGGGCTGCCCATCTCTCTCTCCTTGGGCGTGGCTCTGCCATATGTGTACCTCGCTCTTACCTGCTCCTCCCCCGCCTGTCACCTCACTCGGCAGGACTCAGTCCTTTGTCCCCACCCAAGTGAATAAACGGATGAGCTGCTGCTGAAGAATCCCCCAAGATGGCCAAGGACTCAGGACTGCAGCGTCATAATGAAGTCAGGTGAAGGGAGGAGCAGGTGGAACGCACCCTGGATTACATCTCAGTTACTGAGCAGAGAACTGAGTTTGTGAAATTGAGTGTAACATATGTGCAGGGTCGGTTTAAGTCTAATCTGCCACGAAGCCAACAGGAAAGTGTCATTTATCTTCACCAGCCGGGGCTGTGGCCTCGTTACCCACTCGGGTCCTGGCTTCTGGTGAGTGCTGAGGCTCTGGTAAGAAGCTGCGCCCCTCGGCCATCATATGGTGCCTTCTCTGCCTGTCCTGACTGGTGCAAGGGGCTCAGCGGAGAGCACGCAACACGTGACAACCCTCTTCAAGACCAGGGGCCCAGCTCCCCACCTCCCACTGGCCCGATCCTCCTGCCACCACCCTGCCGTCTCGAGGACCATGTCAGATGCATGGCCAGCTTGTGGGGCCTCGGAAATATCGGGCTCCAAAACTCATGAAGTAACTCCCCCTCCACCCCCAGGACTTTGCCAGTGTCCTGGTCGCGGAACTTTCAGATGAGCCCTCGACCCCGTGTCCATGACCTTTTCCATCTCCTGCTCTCTTGTGAGTCTCAGACGAGGCCAGCAGCGGACAGTCCCACTGAGTAACAGGGACCCAGCTTCATGCCTGTCTCTTGAATCCAAGGGAACTGATTCCATTTGCAGTGCCCCGCAAATACATTTTCAAGATGGAGAAGACCCTGCTGGGGCTGGGAGGTCGCAGCCCGAGGGGCTTGGGAGCGGTGCCTTCTGTGGGTCCCTGAATAGCCGGGCCCCGGGCCCCGGGCCCAGCACAGCCCTGCTCCTCCGTGTGGGCCAGCAGTTCCTGCTCTCCGAGCGCCCAGCCCTCATTTACTCTGTGCACATATTTACTCTGAAAGGGGAATCATGACTGCCTCCAAGCCGGTCCAAGAAATGCTGAATGCCTTCATTTGCTAAATATATATATATTTATATATCTCCAAAAACATTTTGATTTTTTTTCCCTCTCCTCTCATTTGCTTTCATTCAGAGGGATCCGGTGGGACAGAATGGTTGTGATGACAAGCGCGGTTTTGTAAGGTGGGGCAGAGTTCAGCGTCCCCCTGGCTGGGGACTGACGCGGCTCGGTTGTGTTCAGTGCTCCCACATTGCAGGAGTCGGCTCCAAATCAGAGGCCAGCGAGGGGATGCCGGCCATCATTGGGGAGTGTCACTGTAAACGCCTCCGTGTCCAGCCACGCCGAGGATTCTCTCTGTCACCTCTCCCGGGCTGCCGACTCTCCTGTTTCTGGAGACTGTTTTGCCCAGGTGTGGTCGGGGACTGTCCTCTCCCACAGACACCTACCGGCAGTGACAGAGTCTCCACCAGGACACCCGGTTCAGAATCGACAGCACGTTCCTGTCCTGGAGGAGTAGCGGGAGTCTCCATGGCCTTGAGCCCATCGGGCAGGCGCTGTCCTGAGGTGGTTGGAAGGAGCTTTTCAGAAACCTGACATGGAGAACTTAGAACCATCCCCGCCATGGTCAAGGGCACAGTTGCTCACCCCTAAGGATGTCCATGCTTTTCTAGTCCGCCGACAATAATGTTGGCGAAGTCCGGAAGTTTCCTGTGCCGAAGAACTGAGTCGGAGAGACCTGGGGAGACGGATGCCGCCAGGAATGGGCCTGGAGCCGGGCACTGAGCAGGACGCCATCTCTCTGTCACCACCTCAGAAGGCCTCGTCTTGTCCTCAGCTGTCCTTTCCTGTGTCGTGCATGGGCTCAATGCGCCCCTGCAGGGTTGCCACGCGGGTCAACTTGGGAAGGTGCTGGAGGGGACAGTTCAGCTCCCAGTGTCCCAGCAGATGCTCACAGATGGTGGCTGTGCTTCACAACAAGCGCTTGACCAAAATGTGACGCGTCCCTGGACACTCCTGTCCTGGTGCTGACGGGACCCCGGGCCTGTCCTCGCTCTTCCATTCCTGCCGGCTGCTCCCTGAACCCCAGGAAAGCCTTTCTCAGAGGGGACTCTGCCTCCTGCACTGGGATCTGGGGTCACCACACCAGCAAGGCCTACCTGACCCCTCACTGAGAACGGCAGTCCCCTGCCACTTTGGACGTCCACTCGCCCCTGACTGTTCTCACTCCCTAACCCAGCGTGCATGCATCTGGGTCTGCTACGTGCTGTGGGCCTGGGCTCAGCTGGAAGGTGAAGTCCCCTGGGGACACCTGCATGCGCCCTCGAGGTCCCTAGAGCAGCAGGTGGCACTGGGCAAGCATGTTTGGAGAGTGAAGGTGTATCCCACATGCCTGTAACATCCCTGTATTTTGAAGTCCTTGATTCTATTTTTAGAAGTCCCAGTTCTAGCAAAAAGACCAGTCTCTAATTTCTCTAATGTGGCTTTGCTAATGATAATAATAACAGAATGATAATTTCACAGACCTGGCATTTTTTCCGAGATACCTTTTAATGTAAATGCCACGCGGAGCCTGCAACACACCTCCCAAACTCACATGGGTCTGAGGCGTGTCTGAAATGTGTTCCCTTTCAGGGATCGGCTGGTGGACCACTCCCAAGACATCAGCAAAGCCCTCAGCGCGCTGGATAAATCCCAGTCGGGCTCCGTGTCCCTCTGCAAGATGCAGCAGGTGTTGCAGGAGTGCGGCTGTCCCCTGAAGGAGGAGGAGCTGACCAGTCTTCTGAGCAGGTCTCTGGGGGTTTGGTTTCTGTGCTTGTTTCTGACTGGGTGCGGTGCATTTTTCTCGAACCACCTTTGACATTGGGATGATGGCCCCGTGCTCCTCTGGGCTGATCTGCAACGCAGTGGGCCTGAGTCAGCCCGCAGCAACAAAGGAAGCAATTGGACAGATGCACAATTTTTCCTGACGGGTCTTAGCATAATCATTGTATTTTGCCGTTCGTTTTTATTTTCTCCGTGTTTTTCATGCACAGTAGAAGTCGCGTCACCTTGAGTTTATTTAGGAACAGCGGCCCCTGTGCCCTGCTTCTGTTCTTGTTTCCCACCCCAGTCAACCATTTCTGGTGCGTTCAGCTGATGGTTTTCGGTCTACGTGTCCCCATTTCTAAGTAACAAAGCTCCAGCGCAACTTCCCAGCTCTTTACTTGCAGGCAGCGTCTGTTGACTTCCTTTCGGGAAGCAGCGGAAACCCACAGACACCTGGCCACATGGCTCGCCACACTGCAGCCCCATTCTGGGGATCCGTGTTCAGGACCCCGGTGATCATAACTAGCTGATCCCTTTTTTCTCCATAGCACTGCCCTCAGGATAAGCTTCTTTTTTGTGTTTGTTGGTTGGTTGGTTGGTTGGTTGGTTAGTACTGGGACTCGAACTCAGGACCTTGTGCTTGCCAGGAAGGTGCTGTGCCACTGAGCTGTATCCCTGGCCCCTTCCGTTCATTTAATGTCCCATGTACTTACTGTCTGTCGCTCATTCAATCCCTGGCTCACCGCTGGGTGTGCGTCTCTGCCCTGTGCATTCAGACACTTCCTCCAAACTGCTAACTTCATCTTTTCAAAGAAGCCCCTTTTGTACTCTCCAGCTCCCGGAAGTTGTCTTGACTTATTTCAAGAGTGATTTCCTCTCCTTCATTATCTCCGAAACTCCCGTTATTGCTGGTCATTGCACCACCTAGACTCTTTCCTCATGCGGTTTGAACTGTTTCCCTCTTACTTCCATCTCTTTTTATTTTCATTCCACCTCTGGGCCATTCCTTTCATTTCAGCTCCCAGCCTTTTTTGGAGTTTTGCTTCTGCTATCCTATTTCTGTCATCAAGTTGCCGATGCGCCTTCTCATCCTCCAAATGTTCCCTGTTCCGTAGCATCCTGTCGTTATTTCATGAATGTGCTATCTCGTTTCTCTGAAATTAAGAATAGATTTCAAAATCTTTCTGTGTATGAGAAATCCCTCTTTACTGTCACTTTTAAAGCAATCTTTCACATTGGATGCTTTCCTCAAAAAATATGTGTGTATGAAGACAGGCCCCCAGTGAGCAGATGAGAAGTTCTGCACCGATGGGTGAGACTTCTGGGCACTGGTCTGTACTGCAGAGTGACCTGGATGTGGCTTTCTGGGTGGACTCCAATGCCAGCTTTCCTTTGGTCAGATTCACCAGAGAAGAACACTGCAGGATAAAATACATAATGCCCAGTTAAACTGAACTCGGGATTAGTAATAATTCATAGTATAAGTGTATGCCACACAGTACTTGGGATATAGTTATACTTAAAATTTGTTTTTTATGTGAATTTCCATTACTGGGTACCACGTAGGCCTTGTGGTTGAGAGGATTCTGGCTCCCTGCTGCCAGGGGCTGCCTGGGGGGTTTGTAGAACTTCCTGTCTGTGCAGGAGTGGAAAAAATGACTCCCGGAAACCCAGGTCCTAGTCCGTCAGTTCCCCTCTGCAGGCTAATCTCACCTGACATGCAAATCTAGGTTGATGTTTTTGTTTTGTTTTGCTTTGTTTTGTTTTGTTTTGTTTCAACACTTCTTTCTCAGGATTTCTGGTGAGAAGTCCATTGTCATTCTTATTTTTGTTCTGTGGGCAAGCTTTTTGGATTTTGGGGGGTTTTTTTGTTTTTAAAGTCAGTCTTGATGACTTCAAATGCTTTTTCTCTTCCTTTCTGTTTTTCCTGATACTTTAATTAAACAGATGTTTTTGGAGTTTCCCCATAGTTTTTGGATATTCTGTCTTGTTTCCTCCCCCCCCACTTCTTTTTTCATTTGCGTTTTCATTCCAGTGGTTTCTGTCCTCCACACACCGAGAGCTCACTGATTCTTCTTTCTCCGCCTTGTCCATCCCCCGAGGCGCCCACAAGGGCACTGTCCGCTCCCCTCCCTCTGCCTTCACCTTCTAGCGCCTCCCTTTGATGCCGGCACCTCCGCCTCTCTGCTCACAGCACCCACTGCCCCTGGCCTGGCTCCCCCTTTCCCGGCATAGCTCTTCACATCTCACCGTGGTTTAAAATTCCCAGGCGGGTGATGGTCACAGAGGCCGGCCCGGGCCGCTTGTCCACCCCGACTGTGCCTGTCCCGATGCCCCGCGGCCTCGCTGGTGTCGACTCCAGCCACGACATCCGGCAGTGGGGGAGGGACGCAGCCCTCCGGGGTGGACGCTGGCTGGGCGCTTCCTCTTTGCTGTAGCGGTCAGCGCCCGGGGACAGTTTCCCAGATATCCCTGTTTGTGTCTCTCCTGTTTCCTTTGGATTTCACTAGCAACTGCTTCGAAAACCGGGAGTGATTTTCAGCTCTGTGTGTCGTGGTTCACTGTGACTGCCCTGGCACTGGCTTGGTGTGGTGGGACTGTCTCGGGCTGGGCAAATTTCTTGTGCCCTTGGGATTGAAGTCCCTGGGCCGCAATGGGAAGTGTCTTTTGGCTTTTCGTGGTGTTTTTTGCTGTTGTTGTTGTTTGTTTTCACCTGTAGGTGAGGCAGGAAGACTTGAGGGGCTGGGGGTGTCTCGGCCACTTTCCCTGTTGCTGACATACAACACCTAATACTGGAAGAGTAAAGAAAGAGAGGTGTATCTGGCTCCATGGGCAGCTGGCTTCCGGGGGGACGGTGAGGAGAGGAAGGCTGCTCACCCACAGCATGGCAGACAGGAAGTGGCACTGAGGAGGGAGATAAGCCCTTCCAGGTCACGCTGCTCCACCTCTTCCAGCCAGACCCTGCCCCCCGACATCAAATTTAGCTCTACTGCCTCTATCATCCAATCACCTTCCAGAAAGTTCCCACCTTTGCCCACACGGGGCTTTTGGGACATCCAGATACAAACCATGACACAGGGGCCAGGCCCTTTCCTCAGGGCCACCGAGTCCTGGTAAAGTCTGTTGCCCTGGAAAGTGTTGCCGAGAAGGCTGTGGACAGAGTGAGCCTTCCCCTCTCCCGGGAGCTCTCAGCAGGGGGTCTTCCTCAGTCTGCACTGTGAGAAGCTGGCGGGACCCTGCAGGGAAAGCACATGGGAGGTGGCGTGTGAGGCTGGACCCCAGGGCGGTCCCTCGTACCCAGCCTCAGCCGGCCATTCCAGGCGACCATCTGCCGGTGCCTGGCAGCTCCATGCCGCAGGCTTTGCCCCCAGGGCAGCAGTCCCCGCTGTGCGTCTCTGTGTGTCCTCTGCTCCAGGTTTCAGGGTGACACTTCCCCCCAGGACCTCGCTTTTCTGCTCGGCCCAGGACAGATACTTCTGGGTTATCTTGCTTTCGGGATGAGAGCGGAACTTCCAAGTTCTGCGCACGTCCCTCTTCCTTCCACCCCGCTTTTCATTTCCTGATTTACATTCTTTTCACACTAGAGAGTACCGCCTGAAGAAATGTCCTAAGAAAGACAGGGTAGGAAGTTAACTTTCTAAGTTATTTTTGCCTGGATCTCCTTTTTAAAATTTTCCTTCACATAGATTGTTAGCTTGTCTATGCTTGAAAATGTCTGAAGACATCATGGCGTTGTGTTCAAGCTGTGAGAAGCCCGATGTTGTGTTTGCGCATGTGCGTTTGTGTGTGTGTGTGTGTGTGTGTGTGTGTGTGTGTGAGTGACAACTGTTTCATCCTCAAATGCTTCTATGTTCTCGTCTTACTTAAAGCAGAACCTTTTCTCATTGAATCCATCCCCAAGTAAATAAAAATGCACATGCATTCAATGAATAAATCATGGGGAAGTAGCCGAAGAGAAACCATTAACAAAATGATTATATGAGAGTCTGGTTAAAATGTAGTTAGGCCTGCTACTTTCATAAACAACAACAAAGAACGGTAGGATTTCTGTAATCCGCCTTTCAGTGGGGGTGATCCAGCTTTTTTTACACACTGAAACCTTAATAAGGATCCGCCACATAGTTGCCTGTTTCTTCTCAAAGACCTCTTAATGATAAACATCCCGGCTATTGGTAATTATGTGGGGATTATTCATTCCCAGATCCAAAATAGACTTTTCTAAATCACACGGGGGAGATTAACATATGCATCTGATTTTGTTACTCCGCGTTAATACCGCGCCGATGAAGTAGGGTTGATTGTCCTTTCCGTGTCCCCCACGAGCCATCGCAGGGCCCAGCCCACGCTCTGCAGCTGTGAGGTGCAGGCGCTGCTCCTTCAGAAGCAGATCGGACTCACTAGGCCTCCTCTCTCCGTCTGACCCACGCCCCACACTGTTCCGCTCTGACCTTCGCATCCCGCCCAGGCGAAGGAGCGTTTGTGTGCTTGAGTGCCAGTAACGGCCCAAGAGTCGAGTTACAGAAACGCGAATTTGGAACGCATGGCAGCTCTCTGATACATTATTTTACATCTTTAATAAATATGCTGTGGATTCTCAGGGAACTGTTTTGGGATTTTATCCCCGATCCATCCCTGCAGGATGGAGAGGCCATTTCTTCCAGGTTGGCGTGGGGAAGTGTCCGTGTCTACACGGATGTCCTGCAGGCGGTGGTGGACATGGAGATGGACTTTTTGAGAAAAATATTAAGCTACACCAGTCTTGCACAGATATCTTTGGAGAGCTGTGGGCATGGCAGCCTCCTTTCTGCCATTCTTAATCAGGAATTTAGCTTTCAGGTTGTTTTGTTTTGTTTCATTTCGTTTCGGTTCCTCTTGTCCTCTGCTGTGTCCCCGAGCTGCCCCCTTCTTCCCCGGTCCCTCTGTGTCTCAGAGCAAGGCCTCGTCAGTTAAGGCCCTGATGGCTGCAGGGGCTCCTGTCCAGGTCCCTTGCCGTCCACCACCCGACACAGGCCATCTCTGAGGCCACTGTCAGCCCTGACCCCACCCTATGACTACTCTACAAACATCACATCCCCACCAAAGCCCGGCTGTCTGCCTAGCTTTCCCTCTCTATTTCCTGCTCACTGGGCTGTGGGCCCTGCTGGGCATTGAGGACAAGTCTTCAAGACAGGCCACCCATGGCGCGACCCCCTCTCCTCTCGTGGCATTTGTGTGCCTGTCTGATTACAGAGGGCGGGGAACTGTGTCAGAAAACCATTCGCTTTCCCCACATTGCTTTGTGCTCAGCAACTGTTGGTGATTGAATAACCGAAAGATTTTTT
>RJWM01024244.1:0-30906 GCA_004363535.1 Dasyprocta punctata | reverse complement strand
GGGCGGCGAGAGTGCACGCTAGGAGCCGCGGGGAGCGGACGTGTGTGAGGCACCTCCGCGGGGACACGTAGGACCCACCAGCGGTGGGCATGTAGAGGTCTCCCGCTGCAGCTGGCTCCGAGCTGAATAAAGTCTTCTGCTGTGTCGCCTGTGATTCTGTTGTGTGCCTTCCTACCGGCCGGGATAGGCGCCCGACACAAAATAATTGTTAAACTGAATATATTGTGCTTAAATTTTTTATGTATTTATTGATTTTGTGTCAGTTTCTGTATTTTATGTATGTATTTATTTATATCAGTACGTTTCATTGTATAATAAATTGTATAATAAATTCCTCATGGGCAATTTGTTTATGTGCATATTGTTTCTTGATCCTTTTTACTACCTCTCCCCCTTCCTTTCCTCCTGATGTGACCATCCCCAAAATTTCTTCCCATCTCTGAAGTATGTCAATTTGAATTTGATTTATTGTGTAAAAAGTATACTCAAATTACACCCAAATACTTCTGGTTTTCAAAGAGTTTTGTTTCTGTTTTTGTTTTTTCCCTCAAATGTTGAACTACTTGAAAAGTAAGCTTAACCTTTTCAGCAACAAAGGGTTATTTAACAAGTATCTGGATAACTTGCTGGAAGAAAGTGAATAGATGCCTATTGTGTCTGTGTAGTAAGAATGATGTCTTCTGGAATTACAATCCTATTTACAAAGACCTCGTCTTCTTTCACTGAACCTAGTTCAAGTCAACCACCAGCCATGTTTATTTCAGGTAGTATATCCAGATACAGAAAATGTACCATCAAGCCGGGAGCTTGGCTCAGTGACTTAAGCGCCTGTCTGGCGGGTGTGAGGTTGTGAGTTCAATCCCCAGTGCCGCAAAAAAAAAAAAAAAAAAAAAAAGATGTAAGCATTTCTGTCAATCCCACTCTGAGAGGCAAATGCAGGAGCATCACAAGTTCAAGCCCAGCCTGTCTCAAGGTTTGGGGAAGCAGGTCAGTGTGAAGGCCTTAGGTTCAAACTCTGAAAAAAAAAAATGTACCATAGGCTGCTTTTTCTTTTTAGGGTCCTTTTGACCTTGCCTTGATGTGAGTTTGGATCAAGTTTCATGTATCTCCAAAAAGCTTATTAATGGGTTGCAAAGGCTTTTTGAGACACCAGATTGCTATCTAAATGATCACAATGTCAGAGAAAAGATGGGAAGCTTCAAAACTTTTACTGTGAAGTGAATGTTACCTGAGGGCTACATGTGTTGCATTATTTACCTTTTGAAGTACGACATGAATTTAGAATGATAAATCAAAATAGCAGTTTCCTAAGGGCAGAAAGTGGGGTTGCATGGATGACATCCTGAGAGTTTTGGAAACTTGGTTAGGAGTTATAGTGTTATGATCTAAGAATCATTAGTTTCCCAGAGTTAAAATATTTTGTTGTGAAATGAAGTAATATACTAGAGGTTTGGAAAAAAATATAATTGGAATGAAATATGAAAGAAATTTCTCTAGTGATAGAAAAGTTTTGTGTTTTACTTGAAGTGATGATTTCTTAGATATGCATCTACAAAAATTCATTGGGTGCATGCATAAAATTTACTACATTGCATCTTGAACACTTTTTTCCTCAACAAAAAATACTATATACTTTCTTTTGAAACTTCAGAAATTGGACCTGTCATCAAAAGTATGAACAAATGAGACAGTGATAATCATTTGTGTGACATTTCTATCAAATTTTCCAGCAGAATAAATTCAAGACTGAAAATAATGAAGAATAATAGTCAGAAGTAACAATAGTATCAGACTTGCATTTTTACTAAACATATTAGTGTCATTTCTCACACTTAATATTGGTTCACACCAAAACAAAACTGTTCAATTTCTAACATATTAATTCCATATGCAATCTTTGGAAATAGATGTTTCTTTCTGATTTCTACCTGATGATTATCAATTTCAGAAGGAGATTTCTTCTGCAAGCCACACGGGGCCTAGGAAGAGAAAAGTTAGAGAGCACCTCCCGGGAATCGGGCACGCTGGGACTGGGAAGAGCCAACCAACAAGCCAATTAGCCAACCTTTCTGGTAAGCTATGCAAGCCATGCAGGGTCCAGGAAGAGAAAAGTCAGAAAGCACTGCCCTTGAGCCTACTGGGTGTGGGCTGAGAATCACCAACTCACATCCCTCCTCCTGTGGGCAGCCAGCTAGTTCAGAAGCCAGGCTGAGGTGGTGGCAACTGAAGTACAGCTGAGTGCTTGTATTGTTTTTTTGATTTTGCAGGCCTGGTGTCGGCAATCTGAGCATCTCTTGGGAGATGACAGTATGCAATGTGGCAAATATGGGGAATTTCCTTCTACCTTGTCTTTGAGGCCCAATATTGTTCTCACTGTTTCACTTTATTCTGATTAATTGTTTTACTTTATTCAATATTTTGTTTTGATTGGTTTTGCTCTGTTTTGTTTTGATTTGATTTTGCTATACCTGATGGAATGGACAACTATTGTGAAGACAACAAGATATGCTATGGTAGACGTTGTTTTCCTATCTCCTGCTTTGAAATTCTGTACCAGTTTCACTGCTTTATTTTCATTGGGTTTATTCTGTTTTGTTTTGTTGGGTTTTATTATCTTTAAAATAAAATTTTTGAAAAAAGGAGTTTGCTCCACACAAAATGCATCATTTGCCTTTCAGTGCACAAAATCTGGTCACATATACTTTGATCATGTAGCTGTTTCAGGGAATATTGCACATTGTGTTAACTGCGTAGCACTACACTAATAAGAAATAGTGTATGTAAATGAGCAGGTGCCTCATATGTGTCACTGTGTGTGGGAGACAATTTGAGTGACTCCCCTTGAAGGCAGAACAATTGCTGCAACTTTGATTATATTGAGACTTATTTGCTTATACTGATACGTGCAGAGCTGACTATGGTATTTCCTTCTCTCTTCAATTGGCTTTAAGCATTGCAAATAAGGCTAGTGGGGGTACTAGTATGTAATCTCTAAAGCCATCACACAGTCTCCTGTTTCCTCACATAGTGCTTTCTGTAAAATATATGAGCACAGTGGGATGGCAGAGCCAGTCAGCTCCAGGAATGTCAACTGGTTATGAGCCTGGAGATAAAGAGGTTATGAGTCCCCAGGGCATAAAACTTTACATATTAGAAACTGAAGCAGCAGCCTCCAAAAACAATACAGTTGCTACCTTAATTGAATTATGCAGATTGATCCTTCTGCATATCATTATCCCTGCACCTTGCAAAGATGCTATTCTCACTACCTGGCTAGCCAGCTCAAGTTACTCACTAGTTCCTGCCACCCTCACTGTCACTCATCCTCGAGCCACCCCCTTCTTCACTAGATAATAAATTCTGGGTGAGGCCTTGGATCAGGGCCTTTGTCCACACATCCTCACAGGGATTGGACTCAGGACCCCTTGATAGCCCTTAACTTTGAATATGTCTTGGTGTTTTTCCTCTCGCCAGGGGTTTTATTGGAGATGGTAGATTGGAATTAACTTGCTGGGATTCCATTAACGTCTCAATGGATAATAAATATAACACTTGGATTGTAAGGAAGACTGGAAAAGGGATTACAATACTTGGATTACCATACTCTATATTTGGGATTGCAATAATTAATGTTCACACTTGTGCAAAGAAGGATAGCAATAAATTATTTGGAATTTACCTTGCCGAAGTTGAACTTCCTCCCAAAATTGTGTCTGGGGATCCCAAATTGAATGTAAAGCAAAAGTTTATTCTGTTACATTGAAGGTGAATATATAATTTCCTAAGTGTTCACCATACCATAAAGACCAATTTGACCCACTTTTCAAATGTTTTATGAAGCCGGGTGTGGTGGCGCATGCCTTTAATCCCAGAGCTTTGGAGCCTGAAGTAGGCAGAGCATTGTGAGTTCGAGGCCGACTTGGGCTACAACGTGAGCGCAAGATCGGCCTGAGCTACATAGTGCGACCCTGCCTCAAAAAACTAGGGCTGGGAGTTTGGCTCAGTGGCTTAAGCACCTGTCTGTCAGGTGTGAGGTTGTGAGTTCGAACCCCAAAGCCACAAAAAAAAAAAAAAAAGAAAAAGAAAACACACACACACACATACAAATGTTTTATGACTTTCAAATTGTTACATTATTTTTTTTCCATTAAGCGAAAACACTGAACATGTCTCCTTTTTTTCTTTTTCTCTTTTTTTTTTCCCCAAGCTCTTCTGTCATTTATCTCTCTCCTCTGGTGACTGCTTGGAAAGAGAAAATAGTTTGGATAATTTAACTGTCAGGAAAATAGCTCTGTGACTCCATGGAGACAATATAAGTTATTCTTACTCTACTTATAGTATATTATTGTCTGAATCTTAATATTTACTTTTTTATATTTCTTTCTGTACATCTTTAACTTGAGTGACTCTCTAACCTGTGGATTTCTTTGAAATAGGTATTAGTAATATGGATAAAGGACAAATAAAAATCCTAAACATAATTATTTAATGTATAAAGGTTTTAAAATTCCATCACTGCATTAAAATTGCAGAAAATGACTTGCAATTATTTTGATTATAATTAATATTGTGTTAATTGTAATAATCTGTACCAGTTTTTCTATAACCTCAAATCAAACCAACAAATATCTTGTGCCTGATAATGCAGCTTCATTTTAGCATTGTGGGTCTCAAATACATTTCCTTAGACTTTCTAAGTATAACTTTTGTTGGTGAACAAAAGAATCCCACGAAATTCACAAGTCAAACAGTATGATTGCTATACATTGTCAATTTAACAAAGTTACTTAGAATGGGTCTCTGAGGGCACTATACGTTTTATAGGAATTTGAAAATACTGTACAGGGTATGAATAAAATGAACAAACTTCCCTATTTTCATGTATCTTTGCCAAGAGAAGAGTTTACTTTATGAAATCAAGCAATTTTACAGCCCAGACAGTAAGAAGTTAAAAAAATTTATTTTAAAATGTCAGATACCTGGGCTGGGGCTGCAGCTCAGCCGCACGGTGCCTGCCAGGCAAGCGCGAGGCCCTGAGTTTGATTGTCGGTACCCAGACAAATAAATAAATAAATAAATAAATTGTCAGAAGCCTTTGGTGGTACTATGTCATATTTATTTTAGGGATGAGGAAAATTCTAGATTGAATTTAATGGCTTGAAAGAAATGCAAGAAAGTGGTAGACTAGCAGAAAAGAAATGGCTTTTTATGAAATTCTAGGATTGAATTAGATTTAATCTTCTTTATTTCACCAAATTTTCACAGTAACACTTTGAGGTTGCTGTTCTTCAATATTTATTTTCTGAAAACTATGGCTGTATTTTAAAAAGTAACTTGAAATACAATGTCAATATTTGAGTGGTCAGGGTATCTTCTTTTTTCAGATTTAACAACAATATTCCCTTTAAAGAAGTGTTTTTTTGCTGGGGATTTAGCTCAGGAGCACAAGCAGCTTCATGCCAAGCATGAGGTCATGAGTTTCATCCCTGGTACAAAAAAAAAATAGAAGGCATGACTTTTGAAGTAAATGGAGGCTAGAACTCAAACCACACACACACAGAGGAACAACATGCTTCATTAAGAAAAAGCAGATTGAGGTACCATAACTTGTCCTCATGAAAAGGGAATTGAAGAAGAAGGAGGAAGAGGAAGAGGAACAGACAGGAGAATAAAGAAAATGGGGTGGAAGAGGAGGAGGAGGAGGAGGGCAAGGACAAGGAAGGCAGCCAAGATTAAAATATAGCAGCAGTAAAAAAGGCTAACTAGGTGTCCATGAACCAAAATTCCAGAGAAGTTTCTTCAAAAGAGGTAGAAACTTTAAAAGACAAGAATCTTTGTGTTTGTTTGTTTTGGTACAGGGAATTGAACTCAGGGCCTCATACGTGCCAGGCAGATGCTGTGTTGCTGAGCTGTATCTCAGGCCTGGACAAGAATTTCTTGATGCAGAGTAATCTGACCTTGTAGACCTTAAATCCACAGTGAAAACTTGGTCAAGAGGATTTTGTTGTCGCTGCTCTAGTGTTTTGTGGAAGGTGAATGTGGCTCTGGATTTCACACTGGAAGTTGCAGTATAGAGCACAAAAATTCAACAAAAAACTTTGTGTCCAAGGCCTCTCAGTTGCTCACAAAATTTGATTTTTTTGTCCCTTTAGGAAGGTCTTAAGTAACAGAGAAGGTCTTCTGCATCATCTCTTTTATTTGACCTGTTTTCATTGTTGAGCACTGAGTAAATAATACCTCATAGAAAAACATGGCGTAAGTAAATTTTCTCTGACATACTACTGAAAGCTTTTAAAACTCTCAAGTGAATTGTGAAAATCTAAGTTTATTTTTAAAGAAAGACAGGCAATTCTATTTGTTTAAACTACATACTTTAAAGTTTCTAAATATAATCTTTGTCATGTTTCAACAAATAGATACAATAAATTTGTATTCAGGAAAATCTGTTTGGTTATAAACACACATATGTTATAGCCCATAAACAGAGATTATTCGCTTAAGTATCCCAAATGTGTTTCCCATAGAACTCTTTACAATTTCTTTTTTAAAATACTTTATAGGTATCTATCGAAGGTCTGCATAACAGAGTGCCCAAAATCATGGGATGTGAATTTAAGGTTATAGGGTTTAAATTCTGGCTTGGTCACTACTATGATTAAGGCCGGTGACATTTCCTAAATATCCTGAGTGTCTTCTTCCTGAGCTTTTTTTTTTTTTTTTGCAGCACTGGAGATTGAACTCACAACCTCGCGCCTGCCTGACAGGCTCTTAAGCCGCTGACCCAAACTCCCCGACCTGGTTTTTTGAGGCGGGGTCGCACTGTGTAACTCAGGCCGGCCTTGTGCTCGCATTGTAGCCCAAGCCGGCCTGGAACTCACAACGCTCCTCCCACCTCAGCCTCCCGAGTTCTGGGATTAAAGACGCCGGCCACCACGCCAGGCATTCCTGAGCATTTCTAAAGCAATGGCATTTTTTCTATTCATTTGTAACTACCAGACCACCACAAAGCCTAGATATGAAAACATCTACCACTTTAACATGCTCTTAACTGTGGGAGAGGAATTTGGACCTGGGGTAAGGGGCCTGTGACTTGTGATACAATGTTTATGACCCACGATCTAGCTTTCTTCTAGATTGTAATGGCTACTTCCTGACTGCTTACCAAGTTAGTGTTTCTGCAACTCTCCTGTTGCACGCAGCAGTTTGTTCTTCATTCTAAGTTACCTGAATGCTCGATTGTTGGTGGCTCCTGGAGAACCAGGTATTTTGCGTGATGACTGATTTAAAAAGATATAGAAAGTAAACACTTCCAGCCTGTTAAGAACTATAACAAGAAATGAATATTTCTTTGCAACTGTCACTGTGTTTATTAATTAAAAACATTATAGGGTTTGGCTAGGTTAAGTGGTGCAGTATAAACTGGACAATTTGATGACAAGTGACAAGGTCAGATTACAAAAAAGCATGTCTGATAGAATGCATGGTCTAGCTGCTTTTAAGAAATGCAATATATTGCACAGAATACTGATTTTTTTCATATCTTTTGAGTTTTTTGAATCAGGGTCTCTCTAATTCAGCCTCACCTTGAACTCACTGTGTAGCCCTGGTAGTTCCTGAATTCATAGCAATCCTCCTGGTTCAGCCTCCTGAGTGCTGGGATTACAGATTTGTACCTCCAAGCCTTGCTTTTAATGCATACACTCTAAAATTATAATAATATGCTAATTTTGTGATGTTTGGAAAATGGGTGAGTGTCTGGCCTACACTCAATAAATGCCAGTTTTAGTAGAAACAAAGGCAAATTTTTGTCCAACTCAGCTAACATTATTATAAATTCTCAAACAGTAAAATCAAAATTATGATTTTTCTGAAAACAGTGTGATTATAGGGCCATGTCAAAATAAAGAGAAACTCAAAATAATTCTACTGTAATATTTAAAATGCATAAATTTAGAGTGTAATCTTAAAGTTCCTCTTGGAATTGTCATGCATTTGCACTGTCCTAAAAACTTATTGTTCTTTCAGTCTCCCCAGCAAAGCAAAGAAGTTGGGAAGTGCTGAGTCTAACCTACCCCAAAAGCTGGTGGAGGGTGGGAAGATGGGGTCTGGTTGCGAAGGGCAAGATTTTTCTTGCAGGGAATATAGAATGATGAGAACCAAGAAGTCAGGAATCCAAGACCATTTGGGGAACAGTCAGGTTCATTTTTATACAGAAACATTTTACATGCCAGTATCCAGAAACAGAAGTAGGTGGTCAGAGAGGAAGTTGTTTTCACTTAGTGTGGTCTAATACACAGGCGGCAGAGTGGTGACCATGGTGGAAACTATTATTTTGAATAACACCGGGCTTTCACATTTACCTTTATTTGAAAGAAAACACATAGTCTCTCTCTTTCTCCTCTCTTCTCTCTTTTCTTTCCTCTCTTCTCTCTCCTTCCTGTCTCTCAACAACGAACTATAAAAGAGAACAGAGGATGATACAAGCTGAAATAAGTATTTGTCTAAGTCATATTCTCAGGTTAGTCTCTTTTATTTATTGACATTGCACAAACTTTCTTTCTATTTTGATTTTTTTTGATCTCTTATCGATATTTGTCAAAATACCATTAAGCTCACAAGAAAAAAATAACCTGCAAATAATGTAATCTCTTTTCACTCATCGAAGCTTGAAATGGATAGAGATTGTTTATCTCTGTTTTTTCTGGTAAATCTCAATAAAGGGAGGATATTTCAGGTGTGTGAGTCACATTTGTATTTATATTGACACTTACATTTTTACTTGTGTTGGCTTGCCACACACTGGGGAAGTAAAGCATTATTTGTTTCCAGTTTGGTGCTAATGTACATGACTAATGCACTAATAAATATTGCAAGCAAATCAATTGTACTTCCTAATAGTAAGGTGAAAAGCAATAGCATTTTATGCAAGAGCATAGGACACTGAGCACTAAACCTGGAAAGGGATGATTTTAACCCTGACATTTCATTATTTTGGGGGATTTGTGCATCTCCCTTAATGTACGGTTAATGTAATTTGAGGTTATGAATCTTTTTTATAGTCTCACTCTATATTCTCAAAGTAACAAATTGAGGTTGTGGATATAGCAGAAAACATTCACAGAATTCTGACCGGGCAACAAAACACTTGGAAAATTTCATTCTTTCTGGGGAAAATTTATACATCCTATTTATTTTTCACTAGAACACTTTATGTGAGTAACGTATGACATATATTTGTTGCTAGGAAAATTTTAAAAATTTATCTTATTCAGCTCATTGTTTCTGCAAGAGAAGCCTGGAGTTGCAAAAGCAAGAAAGGATAAACTGTAGAAATATTGGCTTTGGCTGTAAATGCACTATGACTGATCATCTCGGGTCTCTCTGTGCCCAATGGCTTCTGTGTTCACCATTATTTTTAAAAAGCTCAGCACCTTAAAGAAGCAGCCAAAAAAGAATGGGCTCTGTTCAGAAGTTTCAAACTATATGCAAAAGATATTTTTCGTTCATTTTAAATTTGAATAGTATGAACAATTTTTCTTTCTCAGAAAAATCAACTATTTACTTTGCTACATAAAGTAAGTAAACATTTTTCCCTGTGGTATGCAGTTTTATTTAGGGTAGCATCTCTGTCTATATGTGCATTTTTATTTAATTGCTAAGTAAAAGACTTTGTTAAACTTCATATCATTATTGTTGAAATCAACTAAACAGCGATGAAAAGAGACACACTTCTATGCAAACACAATGAATCTGCTTAGCTGTGTGAAGCAAAGAACACAGTGGAAATTGTGGAACACCTTCGTAAATTCTTCTAGGTTTGGAGTAATATGCCATAATTTTTGGAGTCATTAGAGAAGCAAAAGTCAGCTACTGATAAAATTCTTTAAAAAGTGAAGAAAACTCTTGATGAGATGTCTTCAAGTTTTGTCTAGGACAAAGAAGAACTGCATCAGAACTAGAGGTAGCAGGTGCCATTGGTAAAAATAATCATCACTCCGAAGGGATAGTAGTCTTTGAAGCCACATTATAGACTTGACAATATGCTGTTAGAAGTACTGTATTCTAATGGTCACCTCAGGAAGGCTGGTTTCATTTTGTCAGTATGTTGGGAAAAAAATAAATAAACCTTGAGTCTGCATTTCATCTGTTTTTGTTTTTATAATTGTGCATTTGTTAGGATTTCAAAATTCTTGATTATATTGAAAAGCAGAAAAAAGCTCATTAGAAGAGTTAAACTACATATGTACAGTCATGCGCATATGTAGTTTTAGTCAAAGATAGACTGCATGTGGGATGCAGAGCCCACAAGACTGTAATGAGCTGAAGAGTTTCTATCATGCTGTAGTCACAGTAATGTCAGAGGCAACGCACGACCCACACGTTTGTGATGATGCTCTCGTAAATGAATGTACTCTACTGCCAGTTATATAAAAGCACAGCATATTCAGTTATGGATACTACCTACTACTTGATAAAGTTATCAAACAACTATAATCCCAGTTGGTGTATTTACTAGATATTTTCTCATTGAGAGTATATTCCTTCTACGTGCAAAAGTTCACTATGAAACAGAATGCTGTCATGCTGATAGAAACCTTATATATTTCATGTTTACAGCCTTTTTTGATTGCATTAAAAGATCACAATGAGTGATTTATCTCTATGAACTAAGCTTGTGTAAATGGAATCTATGATGCTTATACAGCAATGAAATCACTTAACAATGAATTTCTCAGAACATTCTTAAGCAATATGTAATTATGTGTGTACATGCATACACACATATATGAAATGGAGAGATACAGCAGAAGACAGATGTCTAATTGTCTAGTATGAAATTATATGTTTATATTACATAGAAATATTACATTGATATATGTAATAAACTTTTATATATCTAACTTCTCTAGTAAAGTGTATGTAATAAATATAAAATTTTACAAATGTAAATTTATAAATATTTATATACATATAAACGTTGAAGTCCAACTGTAAATATGGTTTTAGAGTTATAATGAGATTTATCATAGTACTCCAGAAATTTCCCAACATATTAATCTGTCACATAATTCAAAGAAATTTTACAGCTATTGGTAGTTGCAGAATAACAGTAATATCAAATCCAAGAATAAAGTTCAGTACTGAGTCCCAGGCGTAATCCATAGAACACTCTGAAGCAAACTGTTGAAAGGAGGAGAAGAATGTAAACAAAGCTCTCACACTGCCTGCTTTTATCAATATTCACAGAGACAGGGATATACAGCATCAAATTCAAGGCCTTTGTCATGGACTACAGTACCACCTTTCTCTTCATGTCTTGTCCTTTACCTCTGCCACAGTATTTCAAATTTCTTTCATTGAAAAATGTTCACATAACAACATTTCTATAATTTAACCAAAAGAGCTACACCTGAGGCTGTAATAGTCAGCATATTGGAGACAGAGACACAGATGGAGAGACAGAAAAATGATAGATAGATAGATAGATAGATAGATAGATAGATAGATAGATAGATAATAGACAGACAGAATTATCTTCATATTGTATAACTATTTAGAGTGCGCTTCAGTATAGCTGGAAATGTCTGCTTTCACTCACTATTAGAAAATCAGCATCTACTGCAATGACTGATACAGTGTGATAGTCAAAGTATTTATAATATTAATGAATAAATTCTTGAAGAGTATATCAATATGTGTCTTAATAATCCTCTGCACATTGCAGTGATAAGTAACTCTCAAATCTCAATGATTTATAATAACAAAGGTTCGTTTTTCCTATATTCTATATAACTATCATGGGTTGGTTATGAATCCTTTTTCTTCTTGACAGGATTCTTAAATTAAATTAATGGAAGAACTAGTAAAATTTGTCTTGCAAAATTGCTAACTGGGAAGAGGAAAAGATAATTGGTGTTAACAATGTTCTGTCAAATTTCCTTAATCAAATCTAGTCACATGACCAAAACTTACCGTAAGGTGAAGGACAATAATACCCTTCAAAAATGAAGAGATGTTTGCCAGTCATGATATAATATTCCATATTTGATCTAATAGAACTGAAAAAAGCAAATTGAATCTATAACATGTTGATCCTGAAAATTTTACTATTAGAAAGACATTTTAGGATCCATATTAATGCTTCTGACCTTCTGTTAAGAGTAGCAAAAGCACCATGTGTGGACCCTGAGATAAAAAGATAGAATTCTCAGGGGCTGGAGGTGTAGCTCAGCGGCACAAGAAAAAAAAAAAAGATAGGATTCTCTAAAAACTGTGTGTAAACACTTGCGTAACAAGTAAATTTGAGACCTAGACATTCTTTAAAATTTATGGAAATACATTATATGCTCATTTTTCACATTTTCTGTAAAGATATAGTGGTGGAAATGATAGTGATCCTCAAGCTTGAGATTTGAAAGAATTTGAGGAAAAATAACACCAAATTTGAGGAATTGAAAATATAGGTATTCTACAATAACCTATTCCTCATATTGCTATTTCAAAAAGTCTGCATCTTAATACTAAATACCTCCCAGTCACTAAAGAATGACAGCTAGTCTGAACATCTTCAAAACTACTGTGACTCTGACTTATCCAATAAAACATTTTCAGTATTTTCATTGCTACAAGTGGTAGGATACAAAAGTTTAACCTACCTGATCTCTTTATGTTTGCTGCGGTTACTAATCATTTTGCTAGAAAGTAATGTCATTGGTAACAAGTGTTAAAAGAGAATGTCAATAAATGTTTTAGAAGAACTTAATTTATAACATTTTAACAGTTTTCTATGGTTTGCCATTTAGAGCAAAATTCGTTTATGATGACTTCTTTTACTGTTAACAAAAAAATGTTGGGTTAAATAACTACTTCTCTGCAAAAATATTTATTCTTAATGGGCTTAACAAGCCTCATCTTTTGCATAATGCCTTTTTCTTCCACTCCAGTCCCCACTGAGGTCTCTTTTTTGCACAGCAGTGAGCTGTGTGAACTGCTGATTTGGTAATTTAATAATGTGTACCATCTAGTATTATTCCCGGAGTAACTTATCTTCCACAAAATTTGTGTTTACTCATCCTAAGTTTAATCACACTAAGTGATTAAAATTAGCAATTGTACAAAGAGCTGCCACCACCACCTTACTGTCCACTATGAAAAATTTATTCTTGATATTCATTAATTAGTAATAAATCCTGTTGAGACTTATGTGAATTATTCCATCATAAGAGGATAGAAATGTGTTCCAAGCATAGTTCTATTATCTTGGAATGTAGTGGTAAGTAATATAAGCAGAGTCTTTACAGTTATATTTGATATTAAAGTTTTAATTGTACAAAAGCTTTGAAAGATTAGCATTCTTTTTCTTTTGCAATTGAGAAGTATAAGTGTGTAAGCAAGAAAAGATGACTGATTTTGTTGGGTTAAACTGCTAGTTGGTGTCAGCATATATTACCTTGGTGGGGCTGCCAAACATTCCCTTCTTTCTGTATTCATAGTGGCTGACTGAAGTCTCACTATTTAGCTTTTCTACTTATATCATGATTATGTGCATGTTCACTGTTGAGTCACTTTTGCTCTTGCTCAGTAAGACAATTTACTTCTTTACTTTAAGCAAGATGGCTCTCCTAACATCAACTTCTCATTTTCAGCCTAAGTTCCACAATGTCCTCATCACTGAGGTCACATGTAGATATCTTCCACATGGCATCATCGAAGCTAATTTAAAGATACTTAGAAGTGATGCAACTTCTTGGTTTTCAAAATAAAATATAACAAAATTTAATCTTTAATTGATCAAGATTTTTAAAATGACCCAAGCATCCTTGTAGACATTTGTCCACAGATTAAGTGACATCAACAATGGAACTTTCAAAAAAAGTTGTAGTTATTACAATTGACAATGCTATTTTATTCTAGCTGCATTTCACGTAATCCTTTTTGTCATTTTAAAACATTGCTGAATGTGTGATGTGACCCACAGGGAATAAATATTTCCAATTACATTAGGATTCTCCAGAAAAAAATGCAACCAATGGGAAATGTAAATATATTAGAACCACTGAAAAAAAAAATATATATATATGTATATATATATATATATATATATATATATATCAGAATGAGACATATGAGAGACAACAAAAGAAATCTGTGTTAAGGAATTGGCTCATGTAGTCATCAGACCAGCAAGTCTAACATTTGCAGTTTACCCTGACAATCTGGAGACCCTGAACAAAGTTGATGTTACAGTTCAAATCTGAAGGCACTCTAGAAATCAAATTCCCTTTTTTCAGAGGACTTCAGTTTCTTTTCTCTTAATACCCTCAGGTTATTAGGCTGTTTCACTCAGTGTATTGATGTAACTATTACTGTCGTCTAAAAAATACCTTCACAGCAGCATTCAGTTTGGCGCTTAAGTAAATATCTAAGTATGGTAGCCCAGTCAAGTTGACATATAAAATGAACAGTAATGCACTGGATGCTTTTACACCCTGGTCTGTCTATGTAGTCTTAAACTTTTTCATTTTAGTTTTTTAGCAAGCATAATACTCTGCATATCAAAGGAGACTAATATTATTGATTGACTGCATAAAGAAATATTTTTTCTTCTCATTTCAGTATTATTCTAAAATAAGTTTGATAAATTCAATATACCCATTTCTGGTTTTCCTCCCTCTTGAACTTAATGAGAATTATTTGCTACCAAGCCTATCCAAGTCAAAGTCATTATCATCAGTTCCAAAGTTATATTCTGATTGCACTAAATAGATCAAATGTTCATTAATATTGAAGTCATACTGTCTAAGGAAATCTACTATTCTTTGTTCATTGATTTTTATTAGCATTTGAAAATTTTCAGGTAAGATCTAATTAAACTCCATTCAGAAATACTGATTTTATGAGAAGAACAGTTTTAAAAATTATGAAATATTAATGTTAAAGGGAAAAGCAGTGTCATGAGAGAAAAAGACTTCGTCTGCCGAGGAAAACAACATCCTGAATCCTTCATTTACTCCTTGTTAAACCATTAGAGATAAATTCCCCCTTCCCATGTACCTGCCTAAATGTATTAAATTCTATTTTCTGCCAAGTTTTCTTTGTTTGATGTCAGACAATTAATCTATTGGTTGGCTTATATCTGTGATTTTCTTTTATGAGAATAATACTTAAATGTTTAATTGCTAATTTAAATTCAGCCTTGATGCTGGAGATGTAGCTCACCCAGCAAATGTGAGGCCCTTGATTCAATCCCCAGTTCTGCAAATAAGGAGATAAATAAAATTCAAATACAGCTACATAAAATCTGTCCCTTTGATCCACTATAAAATTCATTTGGAAAGTGATAATAAATATGCTCAAAGAATTATACCAAATAATTCTTAGTTAGTTTTCTTGTTACTGGAACAAAATGCCCAACACTCACAAGTTAAAGAAGGAAAGATTGGGCCGGGCGTGGTGGCGCACGCCTTTAATCCCAGCACTCGGGAGGCTGAGGTAGGTGGAGCGTTGTGAGTTCGAGGCCGGCCTGGGCTACAACGCGAGCGCAAGGCCGGCCTGAGCTACATAGTGCGACCCTGCCTCAAAAAAACCAGGACTGGGAGCTTGGCTCAGTGCCTTAAGCGCCTGCCCTGGCAGGCGCGAGGTTGTGAGTTCAATCCCCGGTGCCGCAAAAAAAAAAAAAAAAAAAAAAAAAAAAAAAAAAAGAAGGAAAGATTTATTTTAGCTCACAGTTTGTAGAGGTTTCTATTCATAGTAGGCTGGCTCCGAGGTGGAGTACTGTGGCTGAGGGTCATCACACAGGAGAAACAGTATATGGCATGGCAGGCAGGCAGCAGCATAGATCTTCCTTCTTCTTTCCCTTTTTTATTAAATTCAGGCTTGAAGCATACAGATTGGTTCTACCCCACAGATGCATATTTCCTCTTCAGTAAGTCCATTGACAACTATGTTCAACCAATCAGTGGACTGATTCAGTTTCACAAAACCATTGCCCAGTCACTCTTAAAAGCCCCAACTATGAACATGAGGCTTTGGGGAAACATCCAGATGCAAGCCATAACATTCCACCCCTAGCTCCCAAAAGACTAATGCACATCCCATTTATCCAAAATGCATTTAGTTCATCTGTAAGAGTTGTCAAAATCCTAGCAGTTTTGGCATTGCTGATATACAAGTCAAACTTCTCCTCTGAGATTTAAGGCAAACTCTTATCTGCACACTTCTTTATAAATGAAATGAAAGTTAAATACTTCCAGCATACATCGCCACAAGATAAACATTTCCATTCCAAAAGGCACAAATACAGCCATAGAAAGCAATGGACCAACACAAGACCGATGGCAATCATTAAATCCCACAATTCTATGTCTAGTATCTGAGGAAATCTGCGGCAAGCTGTAAGCTTCAAGGACTGGGGTGGCTCTGTGCATTTGGCACTGCTTTACAGCCCTCTTATCTTCTCTCTTGGGCTGGCTTTGCTCACTCTTTGCAGCTTGCCTGAGATTACCCATGTTCCTGGCTTCATCAACTTCTGGATTCTCCATTGCATTTTTGGCTTCACACACTGACCTCCTAGGGGCACACTGCCTGGCCTCCCAGGCCTTCTTCTGAAATCTGGGTGGAGTACTTGGTTTTTTAATGATAATTTTTCACTAACCAAATTCTCCCATGGTTCATCTTTGCAGGTTGTAACTTTAGCCATTCTTCCTTTATGGTCAAATTCAAAACTTTGTAAATTATTTATTCTTCTGGGTCTTTTGCTCTTGATTCTCAAAGTAGGACAGGCTAAAAGACCATAATAGTAACCATGCCACCACCTCAACAGTGGACTGCTTTAAAATTTCTTATCCATATTAATTAGTCTTGTGTCTTTAATCACAATCTTTCGCAGTATATCTGGACACCAGCAAAATGTGGGAAAATTTTGTGCCACAACATAACAAACATGTCCTGATGTCCAACTACCAATTCACAGCTAGTTCCCAACTGAAATTTCCTGAGTCTGGTATTTACTGACTGTATTTCAATTAGCATTTTGGTTTCATGAGCTCTAACCAAAACCTACCATAAAGTTTGGCTCACAGAATCCTGGGACTGCTTCTCCAGGCCGCATCACCAAATCTTTGCAAATTCTTCCAACAAGCTAGTTCCAAAGACTTCTGAACCACATGACCAGTGGTAGTCACAGTAATGACCCCACTTCTCTCAAATATGTCTTAGTTAATTTTCTTGCTGCTAAGACAAAATGCATGACAGGTGAAAATACCTTTAATACCATAAAGGAGGAAAGGTTTATTTTATCTCACAGTGTGTAGAAGTTTCCCTCCATAATAGACTGGTTCCATGACAGGGTGGCATGGCAGAGGGGAATGGCAGAGGACAGACATTCTATACATGGATAGAGGAAGTAATATGGGACTTCCTTCTCCTTTCCCCTTTATATATCATCACATTCCATTTAGGCAATAAACCCTCTAAAACTAATCAGTAAAGTAACCCTGTATCATATGCCCATGATCCAATACCACACACCCGTAATTCGGTCACACCCAAAAGCCACACCTATGACCAAATAGGATTTTGAATAGACATCTAGATAAAAAGTTATCATTTTATGAAATGTTTTATAAGTATCACATTTAGAATTTTGTTTAAAACTTAGCTGTATTTTTACTGATTAGACATGCTTTAGGGTGAACCAAATTTATGATCTCTAACATTTCCTTTTCTTTTATTTTATCCATATCTAGAAATATACCTTAGTTGTAACATAAACCTCTACTATTGTTGTAGAATCCAGGAAATTAGAGAGACTAGTGGGGGAAAAAGAGGATTACTGGGTTTTAGGTGTGCACCAGCTCAGCTTGACCTTAAAATGTCCAAAATGACGAGAACAGAGAACAGACTCCAGTTTCATACATTTGGCTGAGAGGGTTGGTCTTTAGAAACTGGGGTGAGCAGGGCAAGTGAGGATACAGAAGCAAGACAAAGCAATTAGTAATTGCTTGAAAGAAGACAGAGCCTCAGGAATCCTGAGAACCAGGTGACATAAACTATTTACAGGACATAGTTGTCAATCTTATCTGTACCAGAACAAGAAGTTATAGCTACAGTTGAGGAGGAGGGAAGTTCAAGGTGATTGTTCTTTAAGTCCTGCTTCACTCTAGAGTCAGAGTAGTGCAATCAGATTTATTTTAATTCTCATCCTTATATATAAATGGAAATGTTCATAGATAATTTCTATTTGAATATTGCTTTGTTTCCAATTTAAATAGTGTCATTAAAGAAAGATATCTTTTTAAATGAAAACCTCAGAACATATTTTCATCTTGCACTACTTCACAAAAGTGGAATATTATTTTAAATATCTAATATCAGCCTATAAATATTTTTGAATGTATTAAATGTAAAGAAAAGTGTATTATACGCTATATTGGTTTGGGTTATTTTTAGAATTGGTTGGTTATATGATGTGTAGAAAATGTGGTTTCTATGTATGTTTCTATTTTTAAAGGTTTATATAAAATGTTCAGTGATATAAAGATACTATTACAGGGATCTAAGTTAGGTAGAAATAATACAGGCAGCCAGACAGTGTGAGGCCTTTGAAGAACTCAGTGCAGAAGAACAGAACACATCACAACTGTCTGGAGACACATGCGTTGAAGGCCAGGCCTTAAGATAAGACAGGACTTACTACACCTGCATAATGCACTGAGGGATAAAAATAATGATCAATATTCTAAATAAGCATCAGTCCCGTGGGTGGGGAACCAAGACCTCCTGATCCTTCCTTCCAGGACAGGTCCTGTTTTTCCATGTATACTTGCTATGTTACTTTTTTCCCCTTTTGATCAATATTACCTAAGTAATTAGACTTGTAATTTTATTAGTTGATCATAATTTTGTCTCACGTTGTACCCAACTCATGATTTTGGACCCACTTAATGATTTTGCTGTATAGATTTGCTTTAAGAAGGGGACTCAAGAGCAACCCACTAGGACCCCCTCCTGTCTCTCTCAGGAGCTGTCTTTCCCACAGTGTAATTTCCTACTCTTAACCTCCATTGTTTCTCAGAATTCGTTCTTTGTTTTTGAGGAACATGAACTTGGCATATTGGACATCTAGCAGATTGGGAGTTATAATATCTCCCTTATATCATTTAGTAGTCCTATGTCATTCCTATGTCAATACTACCTGAATAATGAAAACTTCATTAATATCTAACTCTTTCTTGGTCTACTAGAAAAGAACAAAGATCCATGCTCTGTGTTTTATCCTGAAGAGGATATTTTCAACACTGGTCAGCAGAAACTTCTAAAAGTAGAAAAGACCTCTCTTGTTGGGTTAAATGCCTCAGCAGGTGCCAGTGCTCTGGTAATAAACAGCAATAGCCCTGAAGGAGGTCTCAGGACTTCTATACTGTCCCACCCATGTTCTGGGGCTCACTTCAAACCCTCATCCTCTGGGTTCTGTTCTCATGCAGCTCCCTTTTATTCCCCAAATCACAGTGCCACACACCACTGCATAGAAAGGTTCTGAAACTTGTGATTCCCTTTATAAGGAATATTCTCTTCTACCACTCACTTCCCTTTATATAGATAACCCCGGCTTTCTCCAGGAAATCATACTGAATTTTCAGGGAACACTCTCCACAATTCCTTCATGGCACAAAAGCCTACTTTACAAACCATGGCACTGTTTATTTTCTTATGGCACTCACAAACAAACATTTTCAATTCTGAGTAATTTGAGTATGTCTTCTTTTGAAGGAGAGACCACCTAAAATTTTTAGCATCAGGGTGTATTTCAAATCTCCCAGGTAGTCAGTATATGTGAAATGGATGGCAAATCTTTGTTGAATAAAAATTAATAAATGAATGCAAGTAAAATCTATGAACAGCTAGAAAAGAATAAATTTCTTAAAGAAACACTTCATACAGAGCTTTAAAAATGATGAATAATCAAGGAAAATATTAATATGTTTAGCTGGGGGGCAGAGCCTCTATGTGAAATGCTAAGATTATGTCTAACATAGTTAAAGTATACATATTTTGAATACCAAGATATGTAACAGAAAAGGATAATAATCACAATGCTTCACATTTTAAAATATTCTTGTCAGAGGATGTTGATTTTGCTTATGATCTACTCTTCTTTTTCTTTTCAGTTACTTAGTTCATACCCTCCTACTCAAGTATTGTGTAGACTCATGAGTGCCCTAAAAACGCAACTTGTATGAATCTTCTTTGTAGTTTGCCATATGCTTTGACATCAGTAGGTGAACTGATGTGTAGTGTGAATTTTATGATTCTTGCTTATACAATGGTAGGGTGTTTTTTCTCCCATCTACACTCATCTTCTAAGGCACTATATGTAGATAGGGCTCTAAGGCAATTTTCTGTGCATGAGGGAGACATCCTATGCTGGCAAAGCAAAACACGAAATAGGAAGCTGTATCTCATGCCTAGAACACCTTAAAGAAAATGGTTGATTTGCAGGCTTACCTTGATCTGCTGAGTTTCTATTTTATACAGCGTCTCACTATATAGTTCAGGCTGGGCTTGAGCTCACTTTGTAGCCCAGGCTGGTCTCAAACTTGCAACCACCCTCCTGCCTCAGACTCCTGAGTGCTGGAATTACAGGTGTGTGCCACCACGCCAGATTCTTAAGTTTTCATTTTCGACAGAATAAAAAGAAAGAAAACCAAAACCAGAAGCAAATGCTTCTGCTTTTTTAGGTACGCTGCTTTAGCATCATTTTATTACAAAAGCTAAGCTTATTTCTTAACTGTTAAGCACTCATACAATTCTATTCATGTAAATTCATATGACCTTTAGGTGCAGAAATCAAACACAGAGTTTATAAAATCAATGTTTGCAAAAAACAAATAGATTTATAAATTTGCGCAATGTTCAGGTTATTCTTTGGATTTATATGGTTTTATATTAGTATTTGTTTGTTTGTTTCTTTGTTTTACAGTCAGAATACAGGTGAGATTTACCAGAGCATTACATTATTAGAGCTTATAAATTTAAAGTATATTCTCTAAATTAAAATCATACCTGATGATTTTATTTTCCTGAAAGAAAAGCAAGACAACCTGATAGTCACGGAGGTTGACTACATGAATATTTGTATCTGTTTCTTGTTTTCAAACCAATACCAGAAGCCTGATTTTTTTTAATATTATGGATTTTATATTCATAGCATAACTGAGCAGAAGGTAATCATAGTCATACTTCTATGACTTACCATTTTATTCCTTCAAAATATGCAGTGACAACAAAGTATTGACAACAGCATAGCAAACCTGAATATTAGAGAATGTGATTTCACACACACACACAAAAAAAACAAAAAACAAAACAAATAAAAACAAACCCCAAAAAACTATGAGTGGTTAATACTTCATTAGATGTAGATGATCCCTTATCCTTTTTCCTTATTTTTTTTTTTTTTTGTACCAGGAGTCAAATTCATAACCTCACGCTTGCCAGGCATGTGCTATGCCACTGAGCTATATCCCCAGCAGATAACCCCTCTTTAAAAAGTATGGCTTGCACTTGCATTGTTCAATTGTTTGATCATTCTTTTCATGCCTGTATCTTGTAATCTAAAGAACTACTTTGAATATAACAATGTGCAATATATTAACCATTGTTCATCTCCTATTATTTTGTTTTGAAATTCTGTATCATCATTTTATTATTATTTCATTTTAAAATAAAAGAAATATCTTCTTTTAAATCCTTGCTTTTGATTGAGACCAGCTAACTCAGACTTCATTCTTCTTTTAACCTATTTATGTGAGTTTCCGATTTTGATCATAGATCATAAATGCTGATTTTAAGTAGATCCTGAGTAACGTTCTACCTCAAATCTTTCCACATTTCCCTGAACCACTATTATTTGTAAGTGTTGACCCTGTTTTATAGATTTTAAAGAAAGGACATGGGAAGACAGGTAAAGCTCTTTCTGACCTATGATGTTGGTATTTTTTGCTTTCTTTTCATGCAACATTCCTCTGCAAATCATCACATCTCACTCCTCCATCTGACTCCTCCAAGTGTCTCTAAGATCACATTACAGAGACATGTGCCCTTTTGTTTGAACACATCTAATTATGCTTTCTCATTTGATCTCACTCTGTAGCACCAGCCTGGCCTCAAACTCACAGGGGTCCTCCTGCTTCAGCTTCCCTAGTACTGGGAATACAGCTGTGCACCACTATACCTGGTAACCATGACTCCATTTTAACTGTGATCTAGAATTATGCCTACTGATTAATACTAAACAACAACATCTCACTGTGGGGTTCAATGGCTTAGCCAGGAAGAAGTGATAGTCCACTTACTAATGATCAAATTAAAACTCCTGGACTTGCTTTGGCATCAAGTATACTAAAATTTAAGCTCTTACTTCTTATATAGGTCAATGACATGCAGTTTTGAAAACCAATTTATGAAACTAAATATGGCATGATTGAAACTAGTTAAGTTTTATATATTTTTTTCTGCACAACACACTGATGTTTTCTTGTTATTTACTTAAGACATGTGCATAATAACATATGACAGAAACAACAAACTGACTTCCACCATACTACCCGGCCTCTCTTATGAACTAATAAATGCATAGGTAAGAGTGAACTGTAGGAAACTGTTAATGTTTAGTCTGTTTATTATCTTACTTTAATTTGATCAACTGTACATCTATACATAACCTAGATAGCTAGGTTTTCCCTTTTTCTTTTTTCTTTCCTGAAAATAAACATTATTATACAAAACAGCTGAACACAAATAATATGTAATCATTCCATATATCAAGTTCTCATTTTCTTGAACATATTTATTTATTGGATTTTAAATGTTTAAACCATAGAACAGCATTTAGTTCTGAGTTCTGATTTTTAAAAACTATTTGAATAAGCATGCCTCCTGATAGAATATTTGAATTAGTAATAGAAAGAAGTGAGTGTAATTCTTCTGGGTGAACTATTTTAGTAGTATTTACAGAAAGACATTGGAATATAGTTCTAAAAATCCTCTTATTGATTCTTCTACATAAGGAAACATAGAAAATTATTCAATATTATGAAATAATATTTTATAAGCTCTCTGGGCCCTATAATTCCCTTGTCTAATCTTTCTGTCACTGTGGGGACATTTACATGAAAATAATTTTCTGTTGCTAAGAGTTCTTCTGTTCCTGCTGCTTATTTCTCACCTGAAGTCACAACTCTCTGAGTGTGTATCAGAAGCATCTCAATATAAGCCAATTTCAGGGTCACAAACAAAGGATTATGCCTTCAACTGAGACGTAAACAGTTGGAGCAAATGAAATTTAAAACCTAAATATCATACCTTATGGAAATGTCCCATTAGTAAAAATGCAATTGAAGGGAATTATGTCATGAATTTCTTGAATTATTTCTCCACAGAAGCTTCTGTTTTTCATGACAATTCATTGCACTCTGTACCCAGGCTAGTTGAACATGGTTTGTTCACTGTTCCTTATGCCAGATGTCTTTTTATACTTCTGTTTATATTTAGAAATCTATCCCAATTTGATCATTTCTAATTATCTAAAACCTTGTGCTAAGATTCATGTGGAGTAGTGGAATTCACTGAAGTCCACTGAGTAAAGTAAGAAAAGAACAGATGGCCATGGTCTCTGAGTGGACTCACACAGAGGCTAGTGTAGCCCTTAAATATCTTAGTCTTATCCAAAACATATTCCACGTTTCATTTTAATTCCACTTACTTTTTTATTGGCTATGCCATAATGCCATAAATTATAACTCTTCAGAGATTATCTCTTAACCTGGACTATATATCAGTCCAATTTTTGGGTGATTTAGTACTAAATAACAGTAAATAAAAAAGCTGATTTACTGCCTATTCTTTGGTTATTTCCAGTAGATTAAACTTAGAAAAATATAGCAGTTTCTGAAATGTTTTCTTTTAAATTATTGACTAGTTTAAATAACATTTTATTCACTATCTAACATTTGTACAGTACTATAGTAAGCTTTAGAGATGCCATAATGAGGTGATGTGTTTTAAATAAAAGATAAATAAGCAAATGATTCAATAAAATGCAATAATTTTATGAGAAATGTATGAATTTTTAGAAAGATAAGAAAAGAAAAAGTAAACAATTCTGTCTGCAGAAAATGAGGAAGCTGCTTAGTGAAGTACTGCAAATTCTGTTTCTTGAAAGGTGATGATGATTTAACCAAATGAATGTGGGGAAAATAAGAGGAAACATAATTAGTAGTGCAGTTAAGAAAATGGAGCTGAGAAAATTGCTCCTTTTTACCCATGAGCAGCACCCTGGGACCATTCCTCCTTCTACTGTCCTAAGAGAAGTAGAAAATATGAAAACCCAGGAGATCTTGGTGTTCTAGGCAAGAACACATGCGAGTTGTATCTCCTGACCTGACCTTCAATGACCTTTAGCCTACTTGGTTTTTATTAAGGGTTCATGAATATGTATTACAGCTCATAAATATAATTAAGATCAGAGTGAATTCTGGGACAGGCATGCATGCTGAGAGCCTTTAGGATGACTCAACACTTTGTCATTAATTCCTGTCAATCAGGCATAGAGACTTCAGTGGGAGGCATCTGGGTTGAAGAGCATGTTCTTTAAATTCTGAAAGGCTGATTTACCTGGGTGCAGTACTTTTTGCTTTCCTGTCATACCTACACCACTTTTCTTCTCTTGTCAAATTTTTGTCGGCAAAGACTTACCCTGAAGATATCTTCCTATGAATTTCAATAAATACAGCTGTTTTTCTGTTTGCCATGGAGGGTGTGCTGTGCAATTCTTTGCTTGCTGTACACAGGAATTTAGAATCTATCTCCTGAATTAACCATACAGTAACAGTAGGAGAGGAAATTGTAAGTAGTGAGAGAAAATGTGAATTAAGTAAAGCATGCAAGAGAAGCAGCATAAATATCTACAGAAAAATGTAAATTATTTCTGGGAAATACTTCTCTATTTGTAGTGTCATAAATACCACCTGAAAGGATTCTTAAAAAAATGAATGTCAAGGCCTCAACATTTCTATTCTGAGGCAGAAAGTCTAGTCCTAAAAACTGAAAATTTGTCTTTCTCTGAAGTTCCAATTTATGGAGGTTTTCTTGACACAACTTAGCTAAGATTTGTCTGAGAGTTTGACTGGCTGTCTCAACCTTTCCTGATGACTGGGGTCTCCATGTAGTGTGGAGATAATACTTAATTCCCAGTGCCTTGGCAACCCTATGTGTGATTTGGGATGTAAGAGAAAGTGTATTATTACTCTGGATAGATATAGGTAGTCTAAACCTAGGGATTACTTCTTCAAGAAGGATTTTTACTACCTGTAGAGCCCATTCTGAACTGGTAGAGAAGGACACTACCCAGTCAGTACAAAGTGTGTATATCTCTGACATATAGGCATATGGGTGACATCTATTTGATAATCTTCTCCAAAGGAAGACCCATGGCTATGTACCAATTCAGGCTGTAGAGGAGGATGAACCTGTGGATTATGGAGGCACAAATAGGACACCCTTATATACCTGTGTTACAAAATCATAGTCTATGTGCCACAGTAGTGATGGCTTCTCACCCTAAGTGGAAAGCATCATGTAGAGACTTAATGACGCCCCATTGTGCTCATTATGACAAGAACAATCAGGGTCCTGCATAATACCATTGGTCCTTTTGAGTTCCTCCCTCACTGGAAATTCTGTAAAATATCCTGATCCTAACTCAAGATCTGGCAATGGAAGTTTGGGTAGAGCTGTTGATGGGCCAGAAATATATTGGAGAGTGTCCTGTTTGGCAGTGAGTTATCCTGTGAGATGGACTCCATGGGAATTTGATGTCCCCTGGAGTGGATGGCTGTTACCTCATGTGGGAGATAGTCTGTGCAGATAGAAGCAGAGAGGCATATCTGGATATATATATATATATCCTCTTGCCCTCAGCAAGTTGGAGATCCCAGGTGAGGGCAAAAAGTTCTGCCTTTTGAGAAAAAGTCACAGGGGGAAATCCTCTCACTTCAGTGACCTGGTTTCTTAGTTACTTTTTTCTATTGTTGAGAAAAAAATACCTGACGCCCAAAATGAAGAAAGGAAAGGTTTATTTCTTGCAGTTCTTGGGGATTTCAGCCCATACTCAGGTGGCTGAAGGCATGGTGGCTTGGCTGGGGGGCAGCCACTTATGGCCGCTGCAAATAGCAAAACGAGAAAACGAGAAGGAAGAGAAGACACAGCTTCTTCCCGCCCTATATTGGCTCTATATCGGCTCCACCCCTGTATACACTCTATATCGGCTCCACCCCTGGGCAGGTACAACACTCACATTGTCAGTCCCAGCACCAAAAACAAACCAATCACGAATGCCAAACTCATCCCTGTCCATGATTACATGAGTTTAAGTGGGGGCCATCCAAACACACTGTAACACCTGGGTTGGGCTGACTATGGCATAACCTGCCTTAATGCCATCCTTTATGAAACTGCTTCCATCTGTGAGCCATGTGCTAGCTGGCTCCATTACTGGTTGGTCTTTCAGATTGGGGAAACTGGAATAATTTTGGGTGGTGTTATGTTCACACTCATGGTCTATCTTTTGATTGGTTGGGAGAAGTGTGACTGGGTTCAGAATAATGCCAGACTGAAGAAAAATTATCTGGATGTCCAATAAGAATGGCCTGATATTCAGTGAGTCTTCCTCCAATCATCCACAAATGTCCCTTGAGTTCTAACAGAATTCTAAGTTGATGTGAAGTTATGACTAAGATTTTTTGTCCTCAAATTATCTTAGAAGCTTCCTGGCCTAAGACTGAAGTTATATCTTGTAAGCAGCAGGGCCAGCCCTGTTGTATTCCATCCAGTTGCTTGGAAAAGTAAGCAATTGCTCTTTTTTCATGACCTAGACATTGAGGTAGTATTCCTGTGGTTATCCCCTATCTCTCAGTCACAAGGAGAGAAAAGGGCTTAGGTCTGGGATGCTGGGGCCAGAATCAAGAACTGTTTTAAGGCTTTAAAAGCATCTTGAGCAGCCGCTGTCCATTTTAAGGGTATAGATTCTGCTCTGAGTTGCATCATGTAGTGGTTTGACTATTACTCCAAAATGGGGTACCCTTGTGTGGCAGAAGCCAGTCATTCCCAAGAAATATGTCAATGGCTGTTTGGACTCTGGAGGACCCAGATGGCAGATCACCTCTGTTCTCCTTGAGGATAGTTGTCTTTGTCCTGGAGTTAAGATATATCCCAGATAAATCACCTTTTGTTGAGAAATCTGGGTCTCGTGTTGGGACACCTTATATCCCCACTTTGCTAGGAAATTGAGTCTTAACGGAGTTTGTACCACAAAGCACCTTGGTGGGGCTACAGATGAGGAGGTCATCTAATGTTCTCTAATTTGCCTCCCCTTTTGCAGTTTAGGTCTCTTGGGTCTTGAGTTCAGATGTTACAAACAAGTGGAGGCTATCTCTAAGCACTGAGATAAGACGGTGCAAGCAGGCTGTTGGTAAAGTCTTGTTTGGGATCTTCCCATTCAATTCAAGCAAATATTGAAAGCCAGGATCCACAGAGGTAGAAAAGAAGTTGTCTTTGAAGTTAAGTACAGAGAATCAATTAGTGTCTACTGGGATCTGTTCTGAAAGGACATGTGTCTGCTGCTAACGGGTGAATAAGTGCCATCGCCTCATTGATGTCTGAGATTTTGTACTAGGTGATGTTCTCTTGATGACTTGACTACTGGTAAAATGGTTACATTACATGGAAACTGGCATGACACCAGTAATCCTGTAGCCAGAAATGTATCAGTAATGAACTTTTTCTCCACTCTAACTTCTTTTTAAAGCAAATACTGTCTTTTGTGAGACTATATATTAGAGTCATTTAACTGAATGACTACTGGGATTCCCTTGACAGCTATGCCTGTGGTGCCATCATACCATGCTTAAGGATCTTTTCCTGGCAGAGATATCAGGCTCCATGAGGTCAGGTTGGCTGCCTCCTAATAAATTAGGACATGGATTGCCAAAATTTTGAGTATCAGAGTGACCTGAGTAGGAAGAGTTAATCTCTTCAAATTATTGTTGTAGAGCACTCTGGTGTCACTACAAAGGCATTTCAGAAAAGAACCAAACATCAGTTCAAGTAGGGTTTTAAAAAGAAAAAAAAAAAAATCTGCCTGTTTAGCTCCCTCAATGTCCAAAACAAATTTAGAATACGATGAAACTAGAACTAAATAAGTAGTGGAAGTGTCACAGAGGAATGCAATTTGTTTGCTTATTACCTTTAAAGTTACCCAAGATTCCTGCAAAATAATCACAATACTTTTGTTCAGGAGTCTGGTAGGCTGCCTTGGGCATCATCATTACTCATTGTCTGGACCTTCTTTCCTGGCCACCATGGTGAGGGAGAACCTCATTTCTTTCTAAGAATGAATGCAGTCTTTCTTTCAATGCCAAGGGTCTTCTGTGTTCTGACAGGTCTGATAAGGGCTAGGTCATTTCTAAGGACATTTCTTTTCCATGTCCTTTCCTCTTGCACTTGCTCCCATCACTCTGAATTAACTTGGGTTCTCCTGCAGTTGTAGATTTTGTCATAGGCCTTATCAATTAAGGTGACCATGGGTTTAACTTGTCTCCTTTCCTTATTCAGTTTTGATTTGTCCTCTACTTCATCATGGTTATTTAACACCAAATAAGCTTAATCAACCAATTGACTTACTTTGGTTTGTGGGCCCAGCTGAAGTTTTTGGAGCCTTTTCCTAATATTTGAAGTTGATAGGCTAATAAAATATAGCCTTAAAACAATCTGGATTTCTCTAAAATCAGAGTCTAAATTAGTGTATTTATGGAGGGTCTCTTCAAGCCAAAGTTGAAAAGTAACTGGTTTCTCATTGAGGCCCTGTTGTGGTTTGTTTCTGGATGTCCCCCCAAAGTCTCATGCAATCATGAAGGCAGACTTCTAGAATTTATGATTGATTCATGGTCCAATGCTGCGATTATGGGTATGATTAAGGGTGGCCTACATAAAATACAAGGGACAGAAAAAGTCTTCTCTGTGCATGCTCCTCCCTTTTTTTTCCTATTGCCTTTGTTGTTTTCCACTGCCATGAACTGTTGCCCTCTGCCATGTGCCACTCTGCCTTGGACATACCTGCATATGAAATGAAGCCTCCACAAACTGTGAACTAAATAAACACTTTCTTCCTTCATTTTGGGTGTCAGGTATTTTGTCTCCGCAATGAGATAAAAGCAACCAACACAGAAGTTGGTACCACAAGAGTGGGGTCATTGCTGTTCTGTTGCCTGACCGTGTGGTTTAAGAGACTTGGGAATTAATTTGGAAGAGTTTTGAGAGACTCTCCAAATAGGCAGACCCTGAATGCTGTAAAATCTATTGTAGACTCTGGTTGGAGCCTGAAAAATTAGAGTATTAATGGAAATGCTGCTAGTTAGGATGAAGCGCAGGAGGCTTCTATTGAGAAGGACTGCGTTGGCTGCTGGATCCCAGGGAGTATATTGTGTTTTGGCAGGAAATTGGTCTGCATTTTTCTTGTGTTTAGAGATACTGCCTGAGTGACAGAAAATTTTCAATGCAGTCTACTGTTGGGATGGTAGCATTGTTACTGTTGAGAGCTTTTGCCCAGATCTATGTTAGAAATTAAGAGCAAAGTGCCAGTAGAGGGATGTGAAGCATTTGGTCAGATGGAAGGCTTCAGTGGAGCTGTGAGTTCCAAGGATGATACAGAGGACAATGTGGTTGTTGAGAACAGGACAATGGAAAAATGAACTGAAGCCTTTCACCTGAAGGGAAGAGTATATTTGAATTTTAGTAGATTCCTGTCTTTTAGTCTTGCCATGCCCTGCTATTAAAAGTTAATGGGAATTCATTTTTTGTCCCAGAAAGAAGAGAGAGCAACCTGACGAAGTGGGGAGTAAACCCTTCATGCTAGCTGGGTTGTCTGGTTGTCTGGTTGTCTATTTCTTCTAAGCTTTGATGCCTTCAATTTGTAGTGAGGTCTTTACACTGGGCTGATGACACCTGGGATGTTTGATGAAATCTCACGGTTGCTATATAATATAGTCCCTTGGCTCACTGTCCAGTGAGGTCTATTGAGGTTTAGTTAAATTCTTAATGGCTGGCTCACCAAATATTGCAATTGAATGGGCCAAAAATAATCTAGGATTTTCTTATTTTATTTTGTACCTCTTTTGAAGATAAGGGAAGTGTGGGTAGCCATTAAAGTGGTGTTTGAAGTTGAACTTTTAAGATGCATCAGTAAGAGGCAAGAGAAGGGTTTGTTAGAGACACAGCATGCACTCCAGAGTGAAGTGTAGGTGATCAGAGAAATGAGATATGCCACAGCTGGCAACTGAGATTCATTTTTGTGTTGTGAGTGGTCTAAATCTGTGGGACTTGATAGTATATGGTCTTAGGGTTCTCTAGTGGGTGGGAGAGGTAACTCACCAATAGTGACATAATGGTACATTCAGGGAGGTGGGGGTGTGGGGGTGTGGGGGGGAAATCCTAAAAAGGTGGTGTATTTACAGGTGAAAGGGGACAATTTGCAAATAAAAAGGAAGGAAGAAACCCATCTGTAGGTGAAAGGCAAATACCCAGCTATACTATGTTTTGGGAGAAGAGAAAGGGAAAAAAATTAACAGGTCTTGTGTCATGAAGTTGCAGTTTGTCTTGGTTACTCTTTACTCGTTGCTGAGACAAAACACCTGACACACAAAATTAGGGAAGGAAAGGTTTATTTAGCTTACAGTTTTTGGAGGTTTCAGTCCACAATCAGCTGGCTCCAAGGCAGGGTGGCATGGCACTGGGGCAGCACTTCAAGGCAGCAACCGAACAAAAGCAGCCAAAGTAAAAGGAGCAAGAGCA
>RJWM01024243.1:0-30986 GCA_004363535.1 Dasyprocta punctata | reverse complement strand
GTCTATATCTGTCAATATCCCCAACCCCTAGGAAGGTAATGATATGCAATATTGTAACTACTGCCAAACTTCAACCACCTCAGTGTGTAAACCTACAATGTTATCGTATCAGATCTGTTGTTGTTGTTTGTCTGTCTTTTTTGACTTTTATTTCTAGCTTCTGTATCTATTTTCTCTTAAAAAAAAAAAAGAATTAGAGAAAACATTCCTAAAATTCATCTGGAACCAAAAGAGACCTAGAATAGCAGAAGGTGACAAAGACAAGACAGGGACATCACAATCCCTGACTTGAAATTATACTGTGAAGCTACTGTGATAATAGTGTGGTACTGGCAAAAACAAAATAAAACAAAACAAAAAAGCCAGAGCTGAAGATCAATGGAACATATTAGAAGATGCGGAAACAACTGCAGACACACTGAGCCACTTTATCTTTGACAAAGGTGCCAAACACATTTACTAGAAGAAAGATAGCCTCTTTAATAAATGGTGCCAGAAAAACTGGCTGTACACATGCTGAAGATTAAAACTTTACCCATATCTTTCACCACGTACTAAGCTAAAATAAGAATTGATCAACAATCTTAATATTGAAACATAAACATTAAATCTGCTGGAAGATAGAGTAGGTAAATCTCTTGAAGACATTAGTGAGGGCAAAGATTTTATGAATAAAACCTGGCTTGTACAGGAACTATCACAAAGAACAACTGGGATCTCACCCTATTGAGAAGCTTTTGCACAGCAAGAGAAACCACAAAAGAGCAGAGACAACGCACAACGTTGCAGAAAATGTTTGCCAGCTGTTATTCAGACAAAGAATTACTATCAAGAACATACAAAGAACTAGAACAAAAGTCAGCCCTCCCAGATTTAAAGACCCAATCCAAAACGGGCATCTGAGAGTAAGACACATTTCTCATGTGAAGAAATACAAATGGAAAATAAATGAGAGAAAAAGTGTTCAACATCACCAATCATTTGAAAGATGCAAATTAAAACAACACTGGCATTCCACCTCACCCCAAAAAGAATGGCTACAATCAAGAAATCAAGCAATGACAAATGCTGGAGGGGCGATAGGGAAAAAGGGACTCTTCTCCACTGTTGGTGGGAATGCAGACTAGTGAAACCACTGTGGAACTCAGTGTGGAGATTCCTCAAAAAACTAGGACTACAGGTCTCATTCAACACAGCTATTCCCATTCTGGATATCTTCCCCCCAAAATTAAAAATATTATACCACAATGATGTATGTGCACCCATGTTTATAACAGCACAGTTTATAGTAGCCAGATTTGGAAACAACCTAAATGCCCATCAACTGAGGAATGGATAAAAAAGATGTGGTATTTTTATACAATGGAGTTCTACTCGGCCACAAAGAAGGATAACCTGGAGAGTTTTACAGGTAAATGGTTGCAACTTTAGACCATACGCATTAGTGAAATAAATAAGACACGCATTGTAAACATTGTAATGTCTCAGTGTGAGAAGTTGAAAGAAACAATATATATATATATATATGTGTATGTATATGCACATAAAAATAGTTAAGATAGTTATACCACTGATTTCTCTGAATTTACTGAAGAGAAAGATTTGTGCCAATATTGTTTGGACAATTGAATGCAGATGTCTTGTGCTCCAGGTGAATGATTTGGGGATGACAATGTGCAATGTATGTACCATTATTGCCCCCTGATTGATGTGTTTGGGAATTTTTAGTTTTTTTCTCTTCTTCTTTCTTTTTCTCCTTGAAATAAAATAGATTTGGAAAAAATAAAAATAAAAATAAATAGATTTTGTTTCTGTATTTACACACTTTCTCTCCACCTTGTTTCCCATGAGAATTGTTTCCCGCAATAGTACCTAATACCTCTTTCTCAAAGTATGAATAGAACTAAAGACATCACTTCTCCAGGAATATACTTTATACATAACCACAGAAAAACATCATTTCTAATTTCTGTAAAAGTGTTTTACATGATTTCAACAAGGTTAAGATAAAGTTCCTAGAATATAGATAGAATATAGACAGAATTTTGTCTGTAGGACAACTCAAATGTGATCACTAAATTCCCAGGAAAAAATTATTTGCTTCAAAGCTCTCTATAGAGACAGAATTCACTTTTTTTGAAATGAAAATAGTTACTTGTGTATGGCTTACCAAATCCCGTTAATTACCTGTTGTGCGTTTTTGGGTTTGTTTTTGTTTGTTTGTTCGTTTATTTTGTTTTTTGATACAGGATCTCACTATGTAGTTTAGGTTGTTCTTGAACTCATTGTGTAGCCCAGGTGGGCCTCAAACTTGTGGCACTTCTGCCTCAGTCCCCTGAGTGCTAGGATTAAAGGCATGAGCTACCATGCCAGGATCCAATTGTAGGGACAGAGGTCTGTAGAGGAGAAAATAAAATAGGGGCCTCTCTAGGTCTTCTAGCTAATCCTAACTAGGAGTTAAAAGCAGAAGAAAGTCAAAGACAGGGGTAGAAAATGAGAGAAAAGCCAGATAAAGAAAGGCACCAAATGGCCTTGGGACTTGGACCAAGGGACCAGAAAAAGAGCTGACAGGCAGGACACAGGGAGAAAGTCAGGTGAATGAAGGATCAGCTGTCCCTGCCTCCAGTAAGATATAGGGGAAGCAAAGTGGGGGCTGCTAACTCCAAGGCAGTGTGTACTCACACCTGTGTACTGGCATGCACGCTTATATACATGTGTGCTCACTCTAGAGCCACTGTGTGTTCACACTAGGGTCAGTATAGATGGAGCATAATGGATATCCACACGTCCCTGACTAACTCCAAGGCAGTGTGTACTCATGCCTGTGTACTGGCATACACACTTATATACGTGTGTGCTCACTCTAGAGCCACTGTATATTCACTGTAGGGTCAGTATAGATAGACCACAACGGATGTCCACACGTCCCTGACTAACTAGAAGCTCGCTGTGGATAAGGGATCCCCTTGCCAACCAGCCACCCACCCTAAAGATAAGGCCTTAAATGATATGCCAGGGACCAGTAAACAGAAAGAAGCTGCACGTAGACCATGGGAAGAAGCCATATTAGGCAGAGGTGCCTGGAAGCCCATCCAGTTATTACAAGTTCTGTTTTTAATTTTTTATTTTGAGACACTCTTTCTGGGTGGGGAAAAGAGTCACTCACCCCTACAAAAACAGCTGAGAACAGAGGGCCATAGGGCCTCAACCCTTCTGGAGCCCCTACCCTGACTTTCTAATCGGGGTAGCTGTCTAACTTCCCTCCCCTCTCTCCTTTTCCTCTTCACAAATAAAGGATTTTCTTCTCAAACTCTGTCCCTCTAATTTATTATTGGGGCTGAGTTACAATCCTGGTGGGCTTCTTGGACGACAGAGCAGCCATGCTCGTTCCCTGGATGCAACACAATTACCTGTTAGTCTTGAAATGAGCTCAGTGGAAGTGTTTATAGAATCCTCAAGTTCCTTCATTACATAGAAGGAAATACTTCGTGGAATTTTATTATTGTTCCTTTTTGCTTAATATTTGCCAAAATAAACTAATGTAAGGAAGGAGCAGCCTTTCCAGTTTTGAACTGAATTGATTAGGTAAACCAAACAAAAAATAAACAACTGAGTTTAACAATGAGATTTGTAAATCTGCATCTCTCCCTAACTTGAAATCTTAGAAAAAGTAAGCCACATCTTCGATGTGATGGAAACTTGTGGAAGCTAGTCAGACCTCCCACACACAAATACAAAATGGAAAAGGTGATACCAAGTCATACAAGTAAATAAATCTTTCTTCCTTGGCAACAAGAAACTAAGCCAAACATTGTCATTTTATTAGCAAATACCTCTAAAGTAATGGTTCTTAATTTGGGAAGATAAGGAATCATGGTCATAAACTTTTAGGAATCTTGTTTTCATTTATGTGTTTAATTATTTTTGTGATGATAAGGGATTAAAGGCATGAGCTACCATGCCAGGATCCAATTGTAGGGACAGGGGTCTGTAGAGGAGAAAATAAAATAGTTTTCATTTATGTGTTTAATTATTTTTGTGATGATAAGGGCTTCACTGGGCCTTGTTATGGAAGGCAGGCACTGTACCACTCAGAAGTAGCCCCTGCCATTTTAAATTTTTATTTTGAGACAGGATCTTGTTAAATGACCCACACAGCTTTCGAATTTGTGATTCTTCTGCCTCAGCCTCTCAAGCAGCTGAGATTATAGGTGTGTGCCACTGTGCCCTGCCGTAATTTGATTTTTTTAAAAACTGTGGAACCCCTTTCTAAAACCACAGATGCACACCATGAATGTATGTAATTTCAGGGATTCATAGAAGCCTGTGATCATCATAATAAGAAATTCTAACAAAGAAGCAATAATGCTTATGACTCTAGTGGAGTTCATGGTGATTCCTTCCCTGAATGTATGCCCCACCACTGAGATTGGACCTAGGCTGACTGGCTGACTTTCTTTCTTTGTTTCTTTGTTTCTTTCTTTATTGTTTATTCATTTATTTTTGAGAAAGACTCACTAAGTCACTAAGTTGTCCAGGCTGGGTTTGAATTTGTAATCTTCCTGCCTCAGTCTCCTAGAGCATTGGGATTACAGGTGCATTACACCACACTTGATTTAAATTTAAAACCTCTAGTAACTGCCCTCACCAATTTATTAAACTAAAAATATTAATTATTTTTCACTCCTTTTTTTTTTTTTGTTTTGGTGGTGATATTGGACCTTTGCACTTAGCTACAGCCTGGCTGTTTTTATAGTGTTTGTTTAATTTTGAGACAGCATCTTGCTAAATTGCTGAACCTGACCTTGAATTCTCAATCCTCCTGCCTCAGCCTAATGAGTAGCTGGGATTACAGGCAGGTGTCACCATGCTTGGTTTACTCTTCACTCTCACCCTTGCATATCGTCCTGTGGAAGATGGAACCCATCACTGCATCTTTTTCAGCAATAGGAAAAACAGTATATGCAATATGGGGCTGTATCAAAGAGCTTTGGGCCAAGCTTCTTTCTGGGGTGGCACAAAGTTAGACCTTACAAAAATGACATGACTGGTCTGGGTGCAACCAACCACTTTCCTGCTGTAAGGAAAGTGTCATGGCTTGTGACTAGATGTCCCCCAAAGCCTCATGAGATCATGAGATGGGGCTTTTCAGAGGTGGCTGGATCCAGAGTGTGTGATGCTGTGATTAAGTGTGTGATACTGGGATCAAGGGTGTGGGATTACTAAAGCCATCCACTGATTGGTTTGACATAGTTCTTGGTGTGGATAATAAGAAGGCCCTCCCTGGGGGTGTGTGGTACCTACACTGAAGGCGTGTAGCCCAAATAGAATACAACGGACAGAAAGAGGGCTGCTGTTGTTTGCAGCTGCTTCTCGCTACTTTGCTGCTTTGCTGCCTTCTGCCTGCCATGATTTGTCCCCTGCCATGCCCCTCTGCCATGCCACTCTGCCTGGGAGCCAACCAACTATGAATTGAAACCTTTACGAACTGTGAGCTAAATAAAAATTACCTCCTATAACTTTGGATGTTGAGTATTTTGTCCCAGCAATGAGAAAAAGTAACTAAGACAGAAGGGAACTCATGGTTTGGAACTGGAAGCCTGGACAGGGACCTGTCACTGGGGAAGCCACAGGTGCAGCTGTTTTGTGAAATGGACATGATGTGCCAGTGAAACTGCCGCTGCAATGTATGTCTGTGCACTTAGATTACTGTCATGGGGCAGCGGCCACAGCAGCAACCCACAGTAAGTCCAATCACCGGGTGTGTGGTGAACCTCTCTCCGCTCAAGTGAGTTTGGCCCAGAATTGCTGCCCTTGGTCCCCTGGAACTGAAATAACTAAGGGACCCCAGAGCGAGATGGGGCCTTCTTTGAATAGGTGAGAGAAAATGTAAATAAATCCTGGCCCCTCTGCATGTGACTGGGGATGCATACTCTTGATTGGTGTTTGTGTTGTCCTAGGAGTGAGCATCTGCTGCTGTGGTCAGTGCCACAAGTTGTGTATTCATCCATCTGTGGACAGGCCCCGAGGGTGGCTTCCTGTCTTGGTCACTGAACTGTGCCAGAATCATCATGTGTGCAGAGGTACAGGATCACTGTACTGTGCCGACTTTAGTTCCTTTCGCTATCTATCAAGAAGTGGCAGCTTGACTTTTAGTTTTGTGAGTGGCTTCCATACTGATTTTCATACTAGCTTTGCTAACTTATTCTCCCACCAGCAGTGAAGAAGGGTTTCTTTTCTCCCTACATCCTTGCCAGCACTTTTTGTTTTCTATGTGAATGAAAGCCATTCTGACTGGAGTGAGATGGAATCTCAGTGTAGCTTTGATTTGCATTTCCCTGATGGATGAAGATTTTTTAAATGTACTTATTAGTCATTTGTACTGCTTTTGAGAGTTTTGTATTCAATTCTTTTGCCCATTGATTGATTGGGCTTTTGGATTTTTTGGTGTTAAGTTTTGTGAGTTCTTTATATGTTCTAGATGTGTGCTCTTTTGGAAAAGTAGCTGGCAAAGATTTTCTTGCATTCTGTAGATGGCCTCTTCACTGTAGATAGCTTCCTTGGTTATGCAGATTTGTTTTTAGTTTGATGAATTACCATTTGTTGATTCTTGTTAATATTTCCTATGCTATTGGAGTCTTATTCAGGAAGTCTTTACCTATGCCTGTGGCTTCAAATGGTTCCCTTAGGTATTTTTTTTTTCCAGTTTCCAAATCTCAGATCAATACCTAGGTCTTTGATCCATTCCGAATTGATCTTTTGTACAGGATGAGACTCAGGGTCCAGCTTCAGTTTTCTAAAAGTAGGTGTCCAGTTTTACTAGCACTATTTGTTAATGATGCTGTCTTCACTGAAATGAATATTTTTTGCTTCTTTATTCACAATCAGATGGCTGAGGTTGGCTGTAGCTGTATGGTGTGTTTCCGTGTCTTGTATTCTCTTTCATTGCTCTACATATCTATTTTTGTGCCTGCCTCTTGTTGTTTCTTTTTGTGTTTTGTTTTTAGTTTTTGTTTGTTAAAAATAAAACTTATAGATACATTTTAGATATACATAAAGGTAACATTCATCATAGGTAATTTGCACCTGTACGTGATATATCTTGCTTCTTCTTTTATCTCATTCTTCTTCCTTTCCATCAACCTGTCTTCCCCTCCTTATTTACAAAAGCTTTGTTTTCATTTTATCTTTCCAGTCCCACTTCACAATATCTATTATACATTTTGATCTTTCCTCTTTTGATTTCTTACACTAGAGAAACAATGCAGTATTAGAATATGTGTGTCAGGAACTGAAAGTGATTTTTCAAGAGCCTTGCTCATTTGCTTTGCTGTTGCCACTTCAGAGAGGCCAGGTGGCTGACTTTCAGATTGTTCCACTTCATTGTCCCCTGGGTATGCCATTGATGAGTTGTATGTTTGGGGTTTCATAATATGAAGATCTTTGATCCATCTCAACTTTAGTGTAGTGTCTGGTGAGATATATGGGTCTGGTTTTAGTCTTTGGCATGTGGAAAGCCAGTTTTTCCAGTAACATTTATTAAAGAGGTCATCTTTCTTCCAGTGAATGTTTTTGGCACCTTTATCAAAGATAAGGTGGGCAAGTGTGTTTGGAGTTCTGTATGTGTCTTCTAATATGCTTCATTGATCCTCAGGTTTTGTTTTTTGCCTGTATCATGCTGATTTTATCACAGTAGCTTAGTAGTATATTTTTAAGTCAGGGATTGTGATGTACCTGGCTTGCCTTTTGCCTAGAATTGCCTTTGCTATTATAGGTCTCTTCTGTTTCCAAATGAATTTTTGGATTGTTTTCTCTCTTTGGTGAGATATGCTGTTGTCATTTACTCAGGATTGAATTAAATAAAAACCTGTATAAAAATTTGAAAGTATGGCCATTTTCACTGTGTTGTTTTTTCCTACCTGAGAGAAAGGGATGTATTTCCATTTTCTTTCTTTCTTTTTTTATTTTAAAGGGAATAAAACACAACAATAAAATGAAACAAAACAAAACAGTGATAAGACAGTAGGAAGTCCACAATAGCTACTATATTGTATATCGCTATCCTCTAAATAGTTGCTCAGACTGATTGAATATTTTTGGGGCACTTAATCTGAAGTGGCACAGAGAAAATGTGTATGTGTGTGAGAGAGAGAGAGAGAGAAAGAGGGAGAGGGAGAGGGAGAGGGGGAGGGGGAGGGAGAGAGAGACAGAAAGAGAGAGAGAGAGAAGGAGGAGGCCTTTAATGAGGAGGGCATGGGAGAGCTTCACTGGTGGAGGGGGTCTGTGTGTAGAAGCTCTCAGCGAGAACAAAGAAATGTAGTTACTTTTATCAGTTTTGGCTGGGGGAGGAGTTTGGGAGGTGGGCAAAATGACATATTAACAGCTGATTTGAAGGAACATCTGCCTGTGTGAAATAGGAGACAGAAAGATTACTGGGGGCTGGGGGTGGAGGCTTGGGTGGTTGTGGAGTCTTGGGATTGGAGAGGGCTTAATGCACACGCAAAAAGAAGTGGGAGGTTTATCTCTGGAATGAGAAGGAGAACACAGAGGTTACTCTTGGAGAGCTAAGTTGTTTCTCTGGGTCCAGTATCAAGTTGGGCAGATATCGTGTTACAGATTGCTAAAACCCAGGCTAGCAGACTCTACCACAGACCACTAGCTTTAGGCTTACAAAGTCAATCAAACAATACAAGTGTTAGGCTGTTTCTCCAATACAGTTGTTATCATCTCAGCCTGTGTTCCTTCCAATCAGTGAATCAGTAGGTTGCTTCTGGGGGTGGGGGAGGTGTGGGGGTTCTTCTCTCCCAGCCTGTGCACCAGCTGTCTAGTGGGAGGGTGGATGTGGGCATAGCCTCCTTCCTGTTTCTCTCTGTCCAGTACAGCCACTGCTGGTGCATGGGTTGCTGCATGACTTACTTTCTGCTTCTTCCCAGCCAGCACAGCCTCCACTGGCATACGGGGAGCTGTGTAGCTTCTTTCCTGCATCTCTCTAGCTGGCACAGTTGCCACTGTCACACAGTGTGGGCTGCATAGCTTGTATTTCCATTTTCTCCTGGGCGTGGTGGTGCATGCCTGTAATTTCAGCACTTGGGAGGCTGAGGCATGAGGATTCTTGTGAGTTCAAGACCAGCCTGGGCTACAAAGTGAGCTCAAGGCCAGCCTGAACTGCATGGTGAGATCCTATCTCAAAAAAACCAACAATAAATAAATAAATAAATAAATATTTCCATTTCCTGATACTCTCTTTAGTTTCTTTTGAGTACAATAGTTTTCAATGTAGAGACCTTTTACTTCTTTTGTTAGATTGATTCCTACTTTTTTTTTTTTTAATGCTCTTGTGAAATGTGTGGTTTCCCTAATTTCTCTCTCAGTGAGTTTTTTATTTGTGTACTGGGAGGCTATACATTTTTGAATGCTGACTTTGTATTCAGCTATGCAATTGAATTTTGTTACCAAATCTAGAAGTCTTTTGGTGGGGTTCTTGGGGTCTTCTATTTATAGTTTCATGTTATCCACAAATAATGATAATTTAACTTCCTCCATTTCTATTCTTATTTCTTTTGTGTCTTTCTCTATCTAATTACTCTGGCTAATGTTTCTAGGACAACATTGAATAGGAGGGGTGATAGTGGACATCCTTGTCTCATTCCTGATTTTAGAGTGAATATGTTCAGTTTAGACCATTTAGTATGATGGTTCTTGGTGTGTCAAAAATGGTTTTTATCAGATTGAGATATAGACCATCTATTCTGATTCTGTAGTTTTTATCATGAATGGGTGTTGGACTATGTAAAGTTCTTTTTCTGCTTCTATTGAGATGATCATATGGTTTTTATCTTTGGCTCTGTTGATATGGTGTATTACATTTGTTTATTTGCATATGTCAAACAAACCCTGCATCTAAAGAATGAATCCTACTTGATCATGGTGTGTAATCTTCTTGATGGTTTGTTGCATTCTGTTTGCCAGTTCTTATTGAGAATTTTTGCTTTATGTTCATTAGGGAGATTGACCTGTAGTTCTCTTTTGGTTGGATCCTTCTGTGGTTTTGGTATTAGAGTAATGCTTCCTTCCAGGAATGAATTTGGGAGTATAGCTTCCCTTTCAATTTCATAAAAGAGTTTGAGGAATAGTGGTGTTGGATCTTTTCTAAATTTCTTGTAGAATTTATCAGTGAATCCATCAGAACCTGCGCTATTCTTTGTTGGTAGCTTTTAAAATTACATATTGAATTTCATTGAAATATTGGTTTATTTGGAATTTTTATAGCTTCTTGATTCAGCTTTGGTAATTCATATATATCTAGGAATCTATCCATTTCTTCTGTGTATTCCATCTTATTAGAATAGAAGTTCTCAAAGTATGTATTGATATTTTGTGGATTTTCGCATAGTCTGTTGTGATTTCACCTTTTTCATTACTAATTGCATGGATTTGAGTCTGTGGTTTCCTTTTTTTGATAAGGGTGACTAAGGGGTTTTCAATTTTGTTTAATCTTCTGAAGAACCAACTCTTCGATTCATTGATTATTTGTATTGTTTTCTTAGTCTCAGTTGCATCAATTTTTGCCCTGATCTTTATAATTTTCTCCTTTGTATGAGCTTTGGGCTTGACTTGCTCTTCTTTGTCTGAAAGCTTGAGGTTCAGCATTAGGTTGTTTATTTGAGGCTGGTCTTTTTTCTTGATATGGGAATTAACTGCTGTAAATTTCCCTCATAGAACTGCATTCGTAGTGTCCTGTAAGTTCCACTATATTGTATTGGCATTATCATTTAATTGTTGAAGTGATCTAATTTCTACTTTAATTTCATCTGTGACCCATTTGGTTGTTCAGGAGGGCGTTATTTAATTTCCATGTGTTTATGAAGATTTTGTGGTTTCTTTTGTCATTGATTTCCAATTTTATTGTACTATGGTATGATGATATGAATGGGATAATTTCAATTCCTTTACATTTACTAAAGCATGTTTTATGAGCTAGTATGTGGTCTATTTTGAAGAACACTCTGTGTACAGCTGAGAAGAATGTGAATTCTGATGTGTGGGTGGAATAGTGTAGATATCTACTAAGCCCATTTGTTGAAAAGTTTGGTACAATTCTGATATTTCTTTATCGATTTTTTTTGTGTAGTTTACCTGTTTATTTGAGACAAAGAGTTATTGAGATCCTCCACTATAGTTGTATTAGTCCTAATTTTTCATGTTCAACAGTTTTTATACAGTTGGGTGTGCTGGCATTTAATGCATGTGTATTTATGATTAAAACCTCTTCCTCTTAGATTGTTCCCTTAACAAGTAAGTAGTGACCTTCTTTGTTCTGTTGATCAGTCTTCGCTCAAAATCCACTTTTCTGTAAATAGAATAGCTACTTCTGCTTTTTTCTGTGTTCCTACTGGAGCATTGTTTTTCATCCTTTGACTTTTAGACTATGAATTTCTTTTTGAATTAAATGTTGTTCTTGTATACAGCATATTGTTGATCAGTTCAACTAGTCTTGTTTCTTGATCAATTCTACTAGTCTTTCCTTTTGATTTGTGAATTGAGATCATTTACATCAATAGTTATAATTGATATGTATTGACATAGCCTTGTTTTGTTATTTTTCTCTTGTTGGTTCCTTTTCTTCCCTTGTGTTTAATTACTCACCTTGCCTGGTGGATGCTGGGGGTGAAGCTGTCTGTACCTCATGTATCTAGGACAAGGCCACTGCTTCTCATGAGTTTGTTGGGGCCAAACGTGAAGTGTACACAGCCCAGGGAGCTGATACACACAGTGACTTGACCTTCGCTTGAGATAATATAGGCAATTTCCTTGTGTTCCCCGTGGAGCCACCAAGGCATGCTGTTGTGCTGTAGATTAGATATTCTTCCTGTCCCAGACCTTACCCTCCCCTTAAACTCTCCAAGAACTTATCCATACGCTGATTGTATAAATAGACATGCTACAGGTGCTGGGCAGTTCCTTTCTCCCATCAGGTGAAGGGGCTCCTCCTGACCGCACCTTTCTGTATAGTGACTCCCGGCTTCTTCATTTTCCACCATCTTCCCTCCAGAATTTCAAGAGCTGGGCTGGATGTAGCAGGTGGACTCATTCTATTGGTGTTTTTTGTCTTCATCTTCTCTTTCTAAATGTCCTTCAGAACATTTTGAAGTATTGGTTTGGTTGTTATGAATTTCTAAGGCATTTTTTGTTATGGAAGTAACTTAATTTTCCATCAATGTTGAAAGATCATTTTGTGAGGTATACCAATCTGGGTTGGAGGTTGTTTTCTATTAGGATTTGAACAACATCACTCCAAACTGTCCTTGACTGAAGATTTTGTGTTGAGAAGAGCCCAAATGCCCATCACCTGGTTAATGGATAAAGATATTATTTTTATAAAATGGAGTACTACTCCACCATAAAGAAGGATAAGTTTGAGACGTTTCTAGGTAAATGGATGCGCCTCAAGACCAAACTCTTAAGTAAAACAAATTTGGAAACACATGCGCAAATACCTCATTGTTTCTCTGATGTGAGAAATCAAAAGTGTAAAAAAGAACCAAAATGTATAATAGGTATTGTGAAATAGGGAGAAAATGTTCAAATGGGGAGGAAAATAAGGAAGGGAGGAGGGGGAAAGCAAAGGAGGGAAAAATAAGATTTTGTGTTGAGAAATCTTTTTTTTTTTTTTTTTTGTCTTTTTGGGATAAGGTCTCACTATGCAGTTCAGGCTGGATTTGACCTCACTTTGTAACCCAGGCTGATCTCAAACTCACAGTGATCCTCCTGCCTCAGCCTCCTGAGTGCTGGGATTACAGGCGTGTGCCACCACGCCTGGCTAGAAATCTGTTATTCTGATGGGCTTTCCTTTATAGGTGTTTTTTCCTCTAATGGCTTTTAATAGTCTGTTCTTTGGTCGAATATATAGAACTTTGATTATTATATCACTTAGGGTAGTTTTTTTTTTTTTTGGATCATGGCTAATTGGAGTTCTATATGCCTCACTTATCTGTATGTCAAATTGTTTTTCCATTCTTGGGAAGTTTCATGCTATTACGTCTGTGAACAAGTTTTTAATGTTGGACTATCTCATGTTTCTTCATTATCTTAGATCAGTCTTATGTTATTCTTTTTGTGCTTCATTAGAGACTGGTAACTTGATTTTTCATTGCTATTTTTAAGAAATCTTTCTTTTCATAATCACTGACTGCAGTCCAGTCTTCTAGATCTGATATTCTGTCCTCACATTAGTTCATTCTGCTGCACATAGGTTCAGTAGAATTTTCAAATTTCCTGGATAACTGTCTGAATGTTTCATACATTCCATCTCTTTGCTATGTTGGATATTCATGGTTTCCAGCATTTTCCTAGGCTCCTCTGTGTTTTATCTGTATCCACTCTACATTCACTAACCATGTCTTTCAATATGCTCATCATTTCTGTAGTTATATGAGAAATTATTTTTTCTAGAGCCTCATTCATCTGCTTTGCTACTTCCACTGTTACCACTTCAGAGAGTCCAGGTGGGTGGCTTTTAGATTGTCCTACCTCATTGCCATCTGGGTTTCACTAGGGCAAGCTCAAAGTCTGGGTTTGCATCTTGCTTCCATGTTTTCCCATTTTTTTTAGTTTAATTCCTGTGTTGATGTGTGTAAATTGCCTATGGCAGGTAGTTTTATTGCTAGTATCCAAAACCCTTAGGAAATGACTGCTTCTCACAGGTGTCTTCCAGGTGTAGCCGTCTTTTGGGTTTTGAGTCTGTTGCAAGTTCCTACCTCTTCAATTTATTAGGAATGAGAAGTTCCTGCCTACATGGCCTAGCTCCTGGTTCTTTGGCACTGGCCTATAGTATTGTTATAACTCTCATTTAATCTCATTCTTGTGCAAGGAAAAATAACCGATATGAACAATTATGTCACCTTGGCTAAAGTAGTACAATCAGTAATAACAATAGTATCAAACACATCCTAGAAAATGACAAACAGTGATAACTATTAATTTGCCATCTTTAACTATATGAACAGAATTTGTAGGTATATAACCAAATCTAAAACAAACCAGAACAATGTGTTCAGTAAATAGCCCCTCAATATGGTGATTTTATCCTCAGGGAGAAAATTTAAAAGAGGTTAAGGGAAAAAAACCCAGAGACATAGAAAGAGAGAAAGGGATTAGAAGGAAGCTGGAGCCCAAAGGAAGATTGTGCAAGCTCTGGGAGCTGGTGAAGAATACAGGAAAGAAAGAAAGAAGGAAGAAACAGAAACAAGAACAAAACAAAACAAACAAAAAATGTGACTAGAAACATTGTTCACGCTTGTATGAAAACAAGAACAAACAATCAAGAAAGAGGGGTAAAAAGCAAAGAAGAGAAGAAAAGACAAAAATCCATTTCAGATTATGTCTCTGCTGTCTCTGGTAGACAGAGGGGGCAGACAGAGCCCAGATCCATGTTTATTTACCCCAACAAGCCACCAGTAGAATTATGGTAGGATGGTGGATCATCCCAGCAAACCCAGGCCTTTAGTTCCTCTGAAGTCCAGGGTGTTTCTGGACTCTGTCCGTGAGTCTGGGACCTGAGCTGTTCAACCCACAATACCCTGTGTGCCTCTTGCTGGCTTGAACTCAGCTCCCTCACTTCCTGCCAGCTTGAACTTGGCTGCACCTCATCCAGACACTGGGAACCACTAGATGGAGCTGGCCCACAGCTGCCCTGAGTCTGAGCTTAGTTGGTCCCTCTCCAAGGTGGTGCCTGGCCATTCACCCTCTCCTGTGGGGGTTGGGGGTGGGGGTGGATCTAAATCTGGTTAACTCAATGGCCACTGCAGTCTGCTGCTTCCACTGCTCCATTCCACTGGCCCATTTCTCTGAGAATGCCTCTGGGGTTGACAGTCACTACAAGTCTGCAGTTTTGAGTCATCCCTCGTGTGTGTCCTGCACAACTCTCGATGTTCCCAGGGTGAAGATGGTGAGCGGGTGGACGAAAAAGGACAAGAGTTGGAATACAGAAAACCAAGGCTACATGGAGCCCTCTCTCCTGATGGGAAGGAAGAAAGGAAGGCAGGAAGGAAGGAAAGAAGGAGAAAGAGGAGGAGGAGTAAGAGAGCTCCAACAGCTGCAGTGCATTTATTTATACACTTGGGAGATTGACTATCACGTGAAACCTCTCTGCCTAAGAGCTCATCCATGTGGCTTGTCTTAGATGCCTGGGGTTTTGAGACTAGAGCAGTTTATCCATGCGACTTCCTCAGGAACTGAGAACTCCTTATTTTGGCTTGACATGAACCTTCTATCACAATTAATTGAGCCACAAAAGGAAGGCAAATGTCTGAATCTGAAAGAAAAGGTCCATCACCATAAACAATCCCTGTTTTACATTTTGGGAGACCTGTACATATGAAAGGCATGAATAAATTTAATACATATGGAATTAATAACAATCAGTTATCATAGTCTTATGGAAACCTTTGTATTACAGCATCTTTAAATCAAAACCTTATTGTCTAGAAAATTTAATCTTTTGATGATGACCAATGTGAGCATATCACAATAACATATTTTAATAGCAATTATTGAGGTATCTCCCATAAAGCTATGGTGACCAATGGGTCTCTCATTAATGAACAAGAACTGGTTAATGTTACCAGGCAGTTGCTTTCTTATTCATCAATTGGAGTCTTTTCCCATAATCTCCCCTCTCCACTCTAAGGGATTTTTGTTTAATTATATTAATATTTTTATGACATATGAAAACTCAATCATAAGACTTAACACATTCTTTTTGAACAATGAGACACTCTCAAGTCATAATAAACAACAATATACATTACATTTACATAGCCAATTTTAGCATCATATTGACCAGCTGGCAGCCCAGGTGGAAGCATGCTTTCTAAATCTATAAACCAAAGTAAACTTGGATTAAATGATCCAAAAATGCAAAAGAAAAAATAAAAGCAAATATATTGTTGAGCTCAAAGAAAAAAAAGAAAAAAAAACTGCTCATAGATAAGACAAACAACATACACAGATAATCTACTTATGATATGAGTGCATTCAAATATATTTTTGGCCAAATTAAATTCTAATAACTCTTTTATAATTTTAGAAGTTTATAATTATAAATAGACTAGTCCAATTTTTTTGCAGTCAATTAGCAGAAATCTCTTACAAGAAAACTTAGAAGGAAGCCAGGCAGTGCCTCCTGTGAATCAGTAGAAGACATTGGGGGTCTAGGAGGAAACTATCAAGAAGAAGAAGTCAATTAGCTCTGGCAAGCTGTGCAAGCAAGTCATGTGGGGCCCAGGAAAAGAGAAGCCAGAAAGCACGTTCTGTGAGCCTACCAGCATGTGGGCTGAGAATTAAGAACTCCTCCTACCCTGTAAAGAAACCAGCTGGTTCAGAAGACAGGCTGAGTTGATAGCAACTGAGGTACAAAAAGTAACTGAATGCTTGTATTGTTTGGTTGACTTTACAGGCCTTGGGCCTGTGGTCTGAGCATCTATTGGGAGGATAACAGTATGCAGTGTGGCAAATACGGAGAATTTCCTTGTATCTTGTTTTTGAAATCCAATATTGTTCTCACTTTTGTTTTATTCCATTTCATTGTTTTGCTTTATTCAATGTTCTGTTTTGATTGGTTTTATTATGTTTGGTTTGATTTTGCTATGTCTGATGGAATGGACAACTATTGTGAAGATAACTAAAAATACAATGTTAGCCATTGCTGATTTCTTGTTATCCTGCTTCAAATCTCTGTACCAATTTCATTGCTTTGTTTTGATTGGCTTTATTCTGTGTTGTTTTGTTGGGTTTTATTATCTTTTAAAGAAAAAGAATAAAAAAATAAAGAAAAAGAAAGGAAAACTTGGAAGGAGCAAAACTCTTTTTTTCTTTTTTTGAGACAGGGTCTTGATATGCATTTTAGGTTGACCTTGAACTCATTTTGTAGCCCAGGGTGGTCTTCAACTTGCAACAATACTACTGCCTAAGTCTCCTGAGTGCTGGGATTACAGGCATGTGCCACCACCCCAGCTTGGAGCAAAACTTTTCATCCATAAATAGCATATGATTTTGTATCTTATTGTGTCTTAAGAATACTGGCAATTTTCATGACCCTTTCTTTTATGTAACCTCCATACTAGAAGGTTTTGTTGAAGGAATGAATAATGGCTGTTTTGCCCTTACTGGTGCAACAGGGCAATTTCAGGCAAAATATTCCCTGCTTTCATAACTGAAACAAGTAACCTCGTTGCTTCATTTTCCTCTAGGCTGTGGATGAATAGCCTAAGTGATGCTACTGCTAAGGCAGCCCCTTGTACATATGAGGGGCCGATGTCTTCACAAATCCAAATCATTTCAGACAGGGTAACCCACTTTTTTATGGGCTTGTAAGGTCTCTTTATACTATTTGTTTGCATTTTCAAAGGCCGATTGTTGAGCAATTAATTTTTTAACCTCTGAATTGTTGATAATCCTCTTACTATCCTGAAACAGCCATGCTACAAAATCCTGAAAATGTTCATCAGGATTCTGGCAGATGAAAGTCAGATCAAGGTCACCCTTTGAAGGAAGTTCCCTCCAAGCCCTTATGGGAGATATTTTAATTTGTTCATGTACTTGTAATTTGACTATTTATGGCAACAAAGGCACCTTCTCCAGTTAACATATATTTTGTAATGGTTATGTTGTGAGTGGCATTGTGAATGGCCTGATATATGCACACTTAAAAAATTTTTTTCTTCCATAATAAATAATCCCTGGACTTAACCATGCTTTAGCTATTCCCTTCCAATCATTTGGGGTCATACCTTGCTGTCCTATAAGTTCTATTAAACCTAAGGTAAAAGGGGCCATGGTGCCTTAGGTATCAGTAACTTGTTTTAATTCTTTTGGGGTCTTAAAAGGTATGACTTCATGAAGAGACTTAATAATCTGACTTGTTCCAGATTATTAACAATTTGGAGTTCAACAGCAAGGTGGAAATGTTGAAATCCTTCCATGGACTTCCCCACCCATCTGGCTTCTTTTAATGCCAGTGGTAAGAGAGAAAGAGAGGATGATTCTATTTCCTGAGAGGCAGAAGTTTCGACCTGTGATGCAGCAAGGTGAAAAGGCAGGAGCTGCCACTTGTGGCACAGTTAACGTTACCAGTTTTGCCTTGGGCAGCTGTGAAACTGAAGCCACAGTGAAACACTCCTTTAGTGTGGAAAGGTCTTTTTTGCTCCCCACTATTCCCTCCCTATCTGACTGAGCAAAGATAGGGGGTTAAAGTTCTACTGGTGGGGCCACTGCCTTGTTACTCCTTTTCTGCTTTGGTTGGTTTTAAAATAGTGCTCCGAGTGGAATCCTCTGTGGTTGTCTCAATAGGCACATGACCATTAAGACACTTCCTGATCCAGGTTCACAAAAGAAAAGTAAATATGAGAACCTATAATAGAACAAGGATTTGTGTATACATTTGTTCTTGAGAACCTACTTGCCTGATACTTAACATCTGGTAAAATCAATACACCTCTCTCTCTCTTTGGCTTCTCTTAAACCTATTTATCTCTTTGGCTTCTCTTAAGTCTATATTTCTCTCTCTGACCCTAGTGGACCCATTTCTCTCTTTTTGGCTTCAATTACCTATTTCTCTCTTCATGCTTGCACAGCTAGAGGTCTCTTATCTACTATCTGATGCATTTCCTTGTTCCCTCTGTCCCCATTCATGTGTCAATTGCCATATCCCAAGCAGCTCTCATTCCCCGGATGAGGACAGTGAGAGGACGGAGACAAAAGGACAAGAGTCAGAAAACAGAAAACTAAGGCTACATGGAGCCCTCTCTCCTGGTGGGAAGCAAGGGAGGATGGAGGATGGAGGGGGAGGAGGAGAAGGAGACGGAAAAGGAGGAGAAGAAGAAGGAGGAGAAGGAGAAGGAGGAGAAGGGGGAGGGGAGGGGAGAAGCGGGGGAGGAGAATGAGTGAGAGTGCTCCAATGGCTGCAATGCATTTATACACTTGAGAGACTGAGTATCATGTGAAAACTCTCTGCCTAAGGGTTTATCCACGTGGCTTGTCTCAGGTGCCCAGTGTTCTTGAGATTAGAGCAGTTTATTTGTGTGATTTGCCTCAAACAATCTCTGTTTTTCAGACTAGAACAGTTTATTCATGTGATTTGCCTCAGGCACTCTGTGCTTTTGAGACTGGCCTTGCTCTGGCCTGCAAGTGATCAATCTCCAGCTTCAGTCGATCCCCACGTTCTCTTGCAGTGAGTCATGGCTCAGGGAGAAAATGCCACTAGCCATCTCCCTCTTCTGTGCTAAGTCCCTCTCTTAGCTCTCCCCAACATCCTTGATGGGTCTTAGGGACCTACTTACCTCCTTTTCCTCTCTCTCACATCGCCATATTCCAGCGTCTGGAGTCTAAATCTCAGAGAGACTGTTCTGCTGCTGCTCATTACTCTGCAGTCTTGGTTTGTTTGTTTGTTTGTGACAGAGTCTTACTATGTAGATCAGGCTGGTTTTGAATTCACTATGTAGTTCAGATAGCCTTAAATTTGCAGAGATCCTCCAGCCTTAACCTCCCAGTTCCTGGGATTATAGGTGTGCACCACTATGCTGAGATATTTCTGTTACTATAGCTTTGTAGTATAATTGAAAATCAGATATTGTGTTCCCTGTAGCTTTCCTTTTGCTGCTTAGGATTGCTTTGGCAATTTTGGGTCTTTTTTGTGTGTGTGTTTTTTGAGACAGGGTCTCACTATGCAGTTTGGGCTGGCCTTGAACTCACAGTGATCCTCCTGCCTCAGCCTCTGGAGTGCTGGGATTATAGGTGTGTGCTACCACACCTGGCCTCTGGGTCTTTTTTTCCATAGAAATTTTAGGGGTTTTTTTTGTTGTTGTTGTTGTTTTGTTTTTGTTTGTTTGTTTGTTTTTGAGACAAGGTCTTGTTGTGTAGTTCGTACTGGCCTTGAACTCACTGTGTAGCCTAGTCTCACTTTGAACTCATGGTGATACTTCTGCCTCACTCAGTCTCCTGAGTGTTGGGATTATAGGCATTTCCAGTACTGTGAAGAATCTCATTGGTATTTTCATGGAGATTGCATTGAATATATAGATCACTTTTGGTAATTTATAGGCAACTGAGTTAGTTAGAAATATTATAGGCAGGGCTAGGCCCTCAACAGAGCAGGCACAGAGGACCAGATATCTTGTGACCTTGGAAGAGATACACACCTCTTGCTGTGGGCCAGATCTCAAGACAGAAGACAAAACAAATACAACCACACCCTAAGTATAAGCATTAGGGATTAGGGATAGATCATCTTGAGAAGCTAAGAATTACCATCCCAATCCCCTAATCTGTAAGAATCTTACCTAAACAATCAATCTTTTTTTTTTTGCGGCACCGGGGATTGAACTCACAGCCTCACGCCTGCCAGGGCAGACGCTTAAGCCACTGAGCCAAACTCCTGGCCCTGGTTTTTTGAGGCAGGGTCGCACTATGTAGCTCAGGCCGGCCTTGTGCCGCGTTGTAGCCCAAGCCGGCCTCGAACTCACAACGCTCCGCCTACCTCAGCCTCCCGAGTCCTGGGATTAAAGACGTGCGCCACCACGCCCGGCTAAACAATCAATCTTATTGGTTGATTATAGTTTTGTCCCACCTCAGGCCCATCTGCCTTGCGAGTTCCCAGTTTTCCCCATCATGGTTTTGCTCTATAAAAGTCACTGGAAAAGACAGAGTCTCGGGCAACCCACTCGGGCCCCCTTCTGTCCCTCAGACAGAAGCTTTCTTTCAATAAATATCTTCTGCTCTTACCCTCCGTTGTTCCTAAAATTCAATCTTCGATTTTTAGAGAACACGAACTCACGCCAGACGTATAGTAGGTTGGGAGTCTCATTCCCCCATATCATTTGGAGGTCTCCCACCGAGATGGTTTTCCTATATCAGTAATACGGACATTTTAACATTGTCAATTCTGCCAATCAATGAACATGGGGGAGGGGGCCTTTTCATCTCTTATTATCTTCTTCCATTTCTTTCTTCAGTGTTCTGAAATTTTTCATTGTATTTGTTAGACTCATTTGTCAGTAATTTTTTTGAAGCTATGAATGAAATTACTTTCCTGATTTCTTCTCAGCTAGTCCATTAATGGTGTATAGAAAATACTGTTTTTTAATGTCGATTTGGGGTTTTTTGGTTTGTTTTGCTTGTTTTTTTGAGACAAGATCTTACTATGTAGTGCAGGCTGGTTTTGAACTCATTGGGTAGCCCAGTTTTGGACTCAAAAGTCAGACTTGCAGCAATCCTACCTCAGCCTCTCAGATGCTAGGATTATAGGTATGTACCACCACACCAAGCTTTAATGTAGATTTTGCATTTTGCTGCTTTGCTGAATTTATTTATCAGTTACAAAAGCCTTTTTCTGGGGAGTCTTTAGGGTCTTCCCAGTATAGGATCACAGACGATGGTAATTTTACTTCTTCCTTTCCTATTTGTGTCCCTCATTTCTTTCTGCCTAATTGCTTTAGCTGAAACTTCAAGAATTATACTGGAGTCATAGGAGTGGAAAGTCTTGCCTTATTCCTGACTTTAGAGGAACTGCTTTCAGTATTTACCCATTCAGAAATTGTTGACTGTGGGGCTGTCATGTATATGTTTTATACGTTGGAGAATGATCTTGCAGTACCTAGTGTCTTCAGGGATTTCATCATGAAGTAACACTGAATTTCTCTGAAGGACTTTTGTGTGTCAACTGAAATGATCATATGACTTTCTTAATCTTTGTGTATGGGTTACTGATTTGCATGTGTTGAACCATCCTTGCATCCCTGGGATGAAACTAATTTGACAGTGAGGTATGACTTTTTAAATGTGTTATTGAATTCGGTTTGTAAGTACTTTAACAAGAGTTTTTGCATGTCTGTTCTTCAAAGAAAATGACCTATAGTTTTCTTTTTCTGCTGGGTCCTTATTTGGTTAAAGTAGAATGAGTTTGGAAATAGTTCTTTCCTTTATATTTCATTGAATAATTTGAGAAATAATGGTGTTAATTATTCTTCAAAGTTTTGGTAAATATTTGTTGTCTTAGTTACTTTTCACTTGTTGTTGAGACAAAATACCTGATGCCCAAAATTAGGGAAGGAAAAGTTTATTTCTTACAGTTCTCAGGGGTTTCAGCCCATACTTAGTTGGCTCCAAGGCAGTATGATGTGGCTGGGCAGCCATTCATGGTGGCCGTCAAACAGCAAGGCGAACCAGTGAGAGAGACAGACACATGCCTTCCTCTAGCCCTTACACTGTATGTCAGTTCTACCCCTGGGAGGGAGCAGCACTCACACCACCAATCCCAACACTAGACAACAAACCAATCATGAATGCCAGACTCAGCCCTGTCCAAGATTACATGAGGCATTGGGGGGGTGGGCATAGGTCCTTACCCACGACATTCCACCTCTAATCCCCCAAGGACTCATGTATATCCTTTATACAAAAAGACATTTAGTCCGTTTCCAAGAGTTGCCACAGTCCTAACAGTTTCAGCATTGCTGAAAAGTCCAAGTCCCAAATCTCCTCCGAGATCTAAGGCAAACTCTTAATTGTAACCCCCTGTACAAATGAAAGCAAGGTTAAACACTTCCAACATATACAGTCTCAAGATAAACATTACCATTCCAAGCTGGGCATGGTGGTGCATGCCTTTAATCCCAGCACTCGGGAGGCTGAGGTAGGAGGAGCGTTGTGAGTTCGAGGCCGGCTAGGGCTACAATGTGAGCACAAGGCCGGCCTGAGCTACACAGTGCAACCCTACCTCAGAAAAAACCAGGGCCAGGAGTTTGGCTCAGCAGCTTACACGCCTGCCTGACAGGCACGAGGTTGTGAGTTCAATCCCTGGTGCCAAAATAAATAAATAAATATAAATAAATAAAAATTACCACTCCAAAAGTTCCAAACAGGAATATAAGGCATTAGAACCAAAGCAAGTCCAAAATCCAGCAGGGCAAACATTAAGTCCTGGAGTTCTATGCTCAGCATTTGAAACAATCTGGTTGCAAGCTCCCAAAGGCTTCAGTGAGTCCACCCCCATGGCACTTCCAGGGACTCCATTTTTCATAACTTCTCTGTTAAGCTCATTCTGTTCAATTCTTGCAGGTTTTCTTGAACAGTCCACATTCCTGATTTTTTCAGACCTCTGAGTTTTCCACTGTACCCTTGAATTCACCCTTACATCTTTACATATTGCCCTCTGCAGATGGGGTGGAAGCTTCCTTAGCCTTAGAATTTGTGCATTTTCCTTGTACCTAAAACTAGTGCCATGTGGATGCTGCCAAGGTGTGCTGCCAGTTGGAGCAGTAGCCACCTTTCCTCTCTTTTGGCTGTAGGGGTTGAGTGCCTGGATTGCTGAGCTCTCAGAACCTGATTGTGAGGAACAGCTTCTCTATGCTGCTGTCATTCTAGAATCTGGCCACTGCCATTTTGAAACTCCTGTGGTCTCTGTTGCCACTCTGGAACATGGTGCTCTGCAGCTTTTTCCTCCAAGGAAACTCGTTCACTTTTTCCAGATCGAGGCTGCAAATGGTAGAGACCTGCTGCTTACCAGGATGGCCCCAGGCCATCTTTTTTATTTCTTTGTTCCTTCTCAGCAATGGAGGTCTCAGCTCTATCTTTACAGTCCACAGCTTTCTGGTCAAACTCATGACGTTTTAAGTCACCATGCTATGCTCCTTGCTCTTGATTCACAACATAAATCTGGCTAAGAGCCCCCACAATAGCCATTCCACTGCCTCAACATTTGACTGCCTTGAAATTTCCTTTGCCAGATTAATCAGTCTGCTGTCCTTAATCTTAGTCTCAGGCAAAGTCTCTGGGCATGAGCAGAATGCAGACAAACTTTCTGCCAAGTCATAACATACATCATGTGGAGTCCAACAACCAATGTAGTCCTTCTTCACAGCAGAAACCTCTGAAACCTGGTATTTACTGGCAGGCTTTTTATTAGCCTTCTAGTCTCCTGGGCTCTGACCAGAATCTCCCCTATAGAACAGCCTAAGCTGTTCCAGCACCACTCTTTCAGGCAACGTCTCTGAACTTTTCCAAACTCTTCCCACAAGCCATTTCCAAAGGCTCTTGAACCACATGGTTAGGTTTAGTCACAGCAACAACTCCACTCCACTGGTACCAAATTCTGTGTTAGTTATTTTTCTCTCATTGCTGAGACAAAACACCTAACACCCAAAATTAGGGAAGGAAAGGATTATTTCTTACAGTTCTCAGGGGTTTCAGTCCATACTCAGTTGACTCCAAGACAGTGTGGGGTGGAGGAGCCACCATTCATGGCTACAACAACAGCAAGGCAAACCAGCAAGAGAGAGAGGGCATGCCTGTCTCCCACCCTTATACTGTTTGTCGGCTCCACCCCTGGGCAGATGCAGCGCTCACATTGCCAATTCCAGTACTAGACAACAAACCAATCACAAATGCCAGACTCAGCCATGCTCATGCCATTATTACATGAGACTTGGCAGGGACACAGGAACATAACCCATAACAAGCCTCATCTTCCTTCTGCTGGAATTACAAACTTGCACCTCCATATGTGGCTAGCATGAGCAGGTTTAGATTAATGGGATCATGCCTTAAGGGGAATGTGGACCCCAGTCTCTTCCTTCTCTCCACCCACCTTCTAGGTCATGAGGTGAATGGCTTCCACATACTCCTATCTTGATGTGCTGCTTTGCCACAGACTCCAAAACATTGAGGCCAACCTATTATGGCCCAGTGATACCAAAATTGTAATCCCCAAAAGCTTTCCTCTTTGTAAGTTTATCTTGGGTATATTCTTATAGTAAAGGGAAGGTGACTAACACACATTCATAATTCTTTTTGAAGTAAAAATATCTAATTCCAAATAAAGCACATGGTATTTGTTTTTTAAGTATCTTCACATTATGGAACAAATTTCCTATATTTTAGTTTTCTTATTTGTTTTTTTTTTTTGTCTAATTCCCCCCCCACCTTTTTTTCTACTCATGCGTGTATTACAATTGTTGGGATATACTTGTCTTAGTTACTTTTCTCATTATTGAGACACAAGAAGTTAAAGGAGGGGGAAGAGTATGGGAAGGGCTCCTCGCGGGGCCCCCACCCGGCCCGAGCGGCACCGGCGTGCGGGCTTGGAATCAGGGACAACACTCCCCCCCCACCTCCCTACCCCTGTCAGCAACCTGCTGTTTCAGAGGTCTGGCTAAATTGATAGCAACCAAGGAACATCAACCAACTTTTGTTTTGTAGATTCGGCCAGGCCTCTGGTCAGCAACCCAAGCATCACTTTACAGTGGGCAATGTAGCAAGTATGGGGGATTCTTTTCTTTCTTGTCTTCTATTATTAATAAAATATTAAAAAAAAAGAAAAACTTAAAAGTTAAAGGAGGACAGGTTTATTTAGCTTACAGTTTGTGGAGGTTTCAGTCTTTATCAACTGGCTCCAAAGCAGGGCAGTATAGCAGAGGGGTGTCACAGAGAAGAAATAGTCCATGGCAAAGTAAGGCAGGCAGAAGAAGCCAGCAGTGATATAGCAAGTAGCAAATGACATTAGTAGTTTCTTTCTGCCCCTTATATATTCTATCCAGGATACCAGGATTAGGGCAGGTGCCAAACCAATCAGTGGACTGATTTAGTAATCATACACTCTTGATCCCAGCATCACACACCCTGGATCCAGCTTCCTCTGAAGAAGCCCCACTTATGACTATTTGAGGTTTTGGGGGAACATCTAGATACAAGCCAGAATAATACTTAAGTGGAAACTTGTACTCACATATACATGACCTTCTTTCTTTCTCTTAGCATCCTCACAATTCAGTTGCCTTGTTACACTGTAAAGTCACTGAATGGTTGCATGCATCCACAAAGTGGGTCTGGTGCTTGATACTTTCAATCAACCATAACAATCCACTCCTTGTCAAATTGTCAAGCAGACACATTTCTTTAAACCAATTTCCAAATACAAGACATGCTTATTCTTACCATTTCACAACTTGAACATTATAACACAGGTTTAACAATCCTTAAGAAGCAATGTTAATTCTATCAATATTATATCACATTAGAAATATAACATTTTGCCTTGGCATCCTCAAAGACTCATACACATTCCTTTATTTAAAAGGCATTTAGTCCACCTACAAGAGTTGCCGAAGTCCTAACAGTTTTAGCATTGCTAAAAAGTTCAAGTCCCATGCCTCATCTAAGATGAAAGACAAACTCAGCTGCAAGCACTTGTACAAATGAAAACAAAGTTAAACACTTCCAACATTCAATAGCATAAGATAAACATTTTCATTCCAAAAGTTAAAAACAGGGGAATACAAAGGATTGGGACCAAAGCTAGTCCAAAATCCAGCAGGGCAAACATTAAGTCCTATAGTTGCACGTCCAGCACTTGAAGCTGTCTGTGGCAAATTGTGAACTCCAAATGGCTTGTGTGGTTCCACCTCTATGACACTTTTGGTGGTTGTAGCTCCCATGGCTTCTCTCTTGGGCTAGCATTGCTCCTTCCTTGCAGATTTCCTTAGATGATTCACATTTCTGGCTTTTCCAAACTTCTGAGGCCTCCACCGCATCTCTGGCTTCACACTCACAGCTTTGCACACTTCCCTCACAGGGATACCGTGCCTGGCCTCCAAGGCCTTCTGAAATCAGCATGGAAGCCTTTTCAACCCCAGAACTCTTACATTCTCTTTGCACCTAAAGTGAGCACCTTGTGAGTGATGCCATGGTCTGCTGCCAGTTGGAGGAGTAGCCAGTCTTTCCTTTCTCTAGGCTATAGGGGTTGAGTGCCTGGATCACTGATCACTCTGAACCAAATTCTGAGGAACGGATTTTCTATGCTGCTGCCATTCGGGAACATTGTGTGGCCACCACCATTCTGGAACATTGTACTCTGTGGTTTTTGTCTCAAAGCAAAGTCTTTCACCTTTCGAGGCTGCAAAGATTTGAGACTTGCTGCTTTTTGTGATGCCTTCAGGCCATCTTATCTATTCTGTTCCTTCTCAGAAGTGGAGATCTCAGCACTATTTTCCAATCACAGCTTTATTGGCACTTTGTTTCTGGTCAAACACAACATTTTAAATCATACAGCTGGGCTCTTTGCTCTTCATTCATAACAGAACTCTCACTAAAAGCCCCCAACAATAGCCATGCCACAGCCTCAGCATTCGACTGCCTTGAAATTTTTTCTACCATATGAATTAATCTGTCCCCTTAATCTCAGTCTCAGGAAAAGTCTCTGGACACAAGCAAAACACAGATAAGCTTTTTGCTGAGCCACAACACACATCATCTGGAGTCCAACAACCAATGCAGTTTTTCTTTCCAGCAGAAACCTCGTGAGCCTGATCTTTACTGGTTTTCTGATCTTCTGAACTCTTACCAGAGTCTTCCATACAGAACAACCTAAGCTGTTCCAAGGCTACATTTTAAGGTGACGTCTCTGAACCTTTCTAAACTCTTCCCATAAGCCATTCCCAAAGGCTCTTGAACCACTTGATTAGATGTAGTCACAGCAACAACCCCACTCCTGGTACCGAATTCTGTCTTGGTTACTTTTCTCCTACTGCTGGGACAAAATACCGGACACCCAAAATGAAGGTTTATTTAGCTCACTGTTTGTGTAGGTTTCAGTCCATAGTCAGCTGGCTCCAATGCAGCATGGCATGGCACCAGGGCAACACTTCAAGGTAGCAGCCAGCAAAAGCAGTCAGGACAAAACAGAGGAGGACAAGTGTCTTCTCCTCCCTTATATTGTACACAGGCCACCCCCTCCTCCAGGGTGGGTGTAGCACTCACAAAATCTCCTTGCCCTCCTCTTGCACAGGATGAGAATGTTTACAAAATAAGAACCTTGGCTCCCTGCTGAGTCTTTTGTTAAACTTCTAAACTGCTCAAATTGACACAGTTTATCAATCATAACAATCATCAAAAGCTATTTTGAAAATCTTTACTCATAGAGGTTGGAAAACACAGAAGCAATGGACAGATTCTTAGAAATGTATAAACTACCAAGGCTGAATCAAGAAGATATAAAAATTCTGAATAACCCAATATCAGTTGAAATTGAAAACACAATAAAAAATTTATCAACAAAGAAAAGCCCATGTCCTGATGGATTCAAGGCTGAATTCTATCCTAAAATTAGAGAAGATCTAACACCAATACTCCTCAAACCCTTTAAAGAAATTGAAAGGGAAGAAATTCTCCATAACTCATTCCTAGAGACAAGTTTTACTCTGATATCAAATCCAGAGAAAGAGCCAACCAAAAAGGAGAATTAGAGGTCAATCTCCCTAATGAATGTAGATGCCTAAATCCTCAGTAAAATACTAGCAAAGAGAATGCAGCAAATCATGAAGAAGATTATACACCATGACCAGTGGAATTCATCCCAGAAAGCAGGGATGGTTCAACATATGCAAGTCAATAGACATAATACACCATATCAAAGACAAAAATCACACGATAATCTCAATAGTTGAAGAAAAAGCTTTTGATAAAATCCAACAGTCATTCATGATAAAAAAAAATCTCACAGAAAATTGGAATAGATCGTCTTTGCCTTAGTCTGATAAAAGCCATCTATGACAAACCAATAGCCAACATCATGCTAAATGAAGAAAAACTGAAAATTTATACTCCAAAATCAGGAACAAGACAGGGATGTCCACTATCACCACTCCTATTCAAAATAGTTCTGGAAACATTAGCCAGAGTAATTAGACATGAGAAAAATAAAATGAATGAGGATAGGAAAGGAAGAAGTTAAATTATCATTATTCACAGATGACATGATACTCTATATAGAAGACCCCAAAAACTCTACCAAAAGACTTCTAGAATTATAAACAAATTCAGTAGCATAACTGGCTACAAAGTCAACACTCAAAAATCGATGGCATTCTTGTACACAAAACAACCAATGCACTCAGAGAGAGATTTGGGAAAAACACTATTCAAAATCGCACCCCCCAAAAAATGAAATACTTAGAAATGAATCTAACAAATGAAGTGAAAGATCTACCTTGAAAGTTAGAGCATTCTGAAAAAAAGAGAGCAAAGAGGGCATCAGAAAAATTTAAAAAGTTATCCCTTGCTCATGGATAGAAAGAGCGAACATGGTGAAAATGGCCATACTCCCAAATTGGTTATACAGATTTCATCCAATCCAAATCCAAATACCATTAGCATACCTCACAGAACTAGAAAAAACATTCCAAAAATTCATTCAGAAACAGAAGGGGCCTAGAATAGCAAAGGCAATCCTGAGCAACAAAGGCAAGGTAGGAGGTATCACAATCCCTGACTTGAAAGTATACTGCAAAGCAACTGTGATAAAATCAGCATGGTACTGGCAAAACAAACAAACAAACAAACAAACAAAAAAGAACAACAACAACAACCAAAAAAAACCAGATGTGAGCATCAGTGGAACAGATTAGAAGATATAGACACAACTACCCAGATACTCAGCCACCCTATCTTTGACAAAGGGGTCAAGCATTCACTTGAAGAAAGATAGTCTGTTTAATAAATGGTACTGAAAAAACTGACTTTCCACATGCCATTAAACTAGATGCATGTCTATGACCATACACTAAAGTCAAAATGGATCAAAGGTGTAAATATTAAAACGGAATCACTAAATCTACTGGAAAAGGAAGTAGCTAGAATTCTAGAAGACGTAAGTATAGGCAGAGAGTTCTTGAACAAAAATCAAACTGCATGGGAAGTACTTCAAAGAATCAACAACTTGGATCTCATTAAAAAGTTTCTGCACATCAAAATAAATCACTAACAAAGCAAAAGAAAATCCACAGATTGGGAAAAAAATTTGCCAACTGTCCCTCAGACAAAGGACTTATATCTAGATCATATAAAAAATTGAAAAATATCAGGTCCCCCAATTCTAAGACCCAATCTAAAAATGGGTATTTGAGATGAATACACACTTCTCAGATGAAAAAATAAATATACGGAAAAATGTTCGACATCTTTGGTCAACTGAGAAATGCAAACTAAACCAACACTGAGATGGCCAGGAATTTAGCCCAGCAGCATAAGCACCTGCCTGGCAAGCACAAAGTTGTGAGTTTGATTCTAGGTACTCCCCCCCAAAAAAAGAATGTATAATTGTGATCGCAGCACTCAGGAGCCTGAGATAGGAGGATTGTTGCAAATTCAAGACCAGCCCAAGCTACAAAGTAAGCCCAAGGCCAACCTAAACTGCATACAGAGCCTGTCTCAAAAAGATAAATAAATAAATAAAACAACATTGAGATTCCATCTCACCCCAGAAAGAATGGCTATCAACAAGAAATAAATCAATAACAAAGTCTGGAGGGGCTGTGGGGAAAAGGGAACTCTTCTCTACTGTTGGTGGGAATGTAGACTGATACAACCATTGTGAAACTCAGCGTGGAGATTCCTCAAAAACCTAGGATTAGAGGTCCCATTTGACCCAGGTATTCCCCTTCTGGGTATGTTCCCAGAAGAACTAAAAACATCATACCACAGTGAGATATGTGCGCCCATATTTATGGAAGCACAATTTATAATAGCTAAATCTTGGAAACAATCCAAATACCCATCAACTGAGGAATGCATAAAATGATGTGCTATTTTTATATAGTGGTGCACTACTCAGGTATAAAGAAAAATAAACTTGTGGTTTTTATAGATAAATGGATGCACTATACTCATAAGTGAAATAAATCACACTCACATGTGTAAGCATCATCTTGTCTTCCTAGTGGAAGAAACTATAAAAGAGTAACTAAGATACAAAATCTTCAATAGATACTGAGAAAGGGGAAGAAACTGCTCACAAGGAAAGAACAAGTTTGATGTGGGAAAGGAGAAATCAAGGAAGGGAAAAGAAAATATATATCTATGTATACAAGATAGCTAATGTAATTTTATTACAAGTTCAAGGCCAGCCTGGGTTACAAAGTGAGTTCAAGACCAGTCTGAAC
>RJWM01024242.1:17620-31041 GCA_004363535.1 Dasyprocta punctata | reverse complement strand
CAACATTTTATCACTTTGTTGACAAACTCCAGAGCCTCCTAGGTGAACTAACCATTGCTGTAACCAAACTGAGTGAGTAACGCTGCTGCCACCCGCCCTGCTGCAAGCGGAGCCCCCTCCGCGTGCCTTCATCCTTGCTCCCCAGGGGCGGGAGTCCCACCCAGACATGCGCAGGGCGGAATCCAGCCCCTGCCCACACTAAGGGGTGCACAGACCCTTCCCCCTGGCACATGTGTGCACACGTCGCCTCTGTCCTGCTCTACAGCTGACCAATCCCGCTGACGTTCCCGATGCCATGTTACACGGGGAGTCCTCCCAGGGAGTATTCCCACCGCCACGTGGGGTGTGAAAGAGCTGGTCTGCTTATTAGGCTCTCACTGTTAGTCTTTGGTTTCTGGCCTCACTGCCCCTTTTTCCTCCAGGACTTTTGCAGCCTCAGCCCCTCCACCACCCCCAGCAATCTCAACCCTCTTCCAGTCTGTAGAACTAATTCTGTGTACTTCATGAAGAATTTAAGGGGCTTTAACTACTGATCCAGCTTTATACACTGGTTCTGAAAACTGGCTTGTGGACTTAGGTACTTGTAGTAACCTATCTCGTTAATACAAGATGCATCCCCATCTTGTTAATCTCCCCAGTACTTTGACCACAATTTTGTCAACACCCCTTCAGGAACTAGAGAATTTGCCAACTCCTAGTGTGTTGCTTCAGCACTGTTTCCTGTGGGCAAACATTTTTGCCCGTCTAGATTTCTAGCTGCCCCTTGAGCTGCATTTTCTTTTTCTTTCTTTATTCCCTTTTCTTTCCTCTCTTTCTTTCTTTCAACTTTCCAATGTCTCAGTAAAATCTTCACGTAGCAGGGTTTTTTGTTTTGCTGTGTTTTGTCTTTAACCTTGGTGATAGATATATTGATACAGTATGCTTCAGATTCAGGATTTGGGGGTTTTTGTTTGTTTTTGTTGTTGACTACTATTTTTCTAGTGTAGTTTTAGATTCACAGGAAAATTAAAAGAAAGGGACAGAAATTTGCTATATACTCTACCCCAACAAATGCAGTCTCCTCCATTAGCCCCCACCAGACTGATCCATTTATTACAACACGTGAGTCTGACCCACCATATTCACCCAGAGTCCATAGTTTCCATTACAGCTCACTCTCGGCGCACAGCCTGTGCATTTGGACAAATGCATGGCAGTGTGCATCCCCCATTACCATGTCACACATAGTATCCCCGCTGAAAATCCCCAGTGCTCCACCTGCCCATCCTTTCCTCTCCCCTCACCCCCGATCTTTTACAATCTCCATAGTTTTGCGATTTCCAGGGTTTCATAGTTAGAATCATACAGTATACAATTTTTTCAGATTGGTTTCCTTTGCATAGTAATGAGCATTTAAGCTTCCCCCATGTCTTCATGGCTTGTAGCTCATTTTTAGTGTGGGACGCTCTGCCACCGCCCAGATGACCACACAGTTTATCAACTCAGCTACTCGAGGACACTTTGGTTACTTCCAAGTTTTGACAATTAGGAGAAAGCTGCCATAAGTATTCATGTGCAGATTCTTGTGTAAACATATGTTTTCAACTCCTTTGGATAAATACAAGGAGCACAATTGGTGGATTGTGTGTTAAGAGTATATTTAGTTTTATAAGGAACCACCGAATTCTTCCAAAGTGGCTATATATTTTTGCATTTCCATGTGCAGTGAATGAGAGTTGCTCCACAGCTTTCCCAGCGTTTGGATGCTCTGGATTTTGTCCTTTCTAATAGGTATGGAGCAATATCCTGTGGTTGTTTTGCCATAACAGTTTTATGTGTTGTAGCACCTGGGAATATATCAGCCGTAACCTAAGGAAGCCAGGATCATTATTAGTGACAGTGCCAAGTCTTGAAGATTCTCTCTCAGGCCTTCAGGTATGTCAGCCCGCTCTCCAGCATTTTTTTGTCAAAACTTTTCTCCTTTTTTTTTCTCGTAACTATTACAGTAAATATTCTAGAAATGTTCTATCTGGGAATTGTGACAAGTAATAGAATATCAAGACCTTATTGCTTAAGCAATGCTTTGTGGTTTATTTCCTGGCCTGAACAGCTCTGAAATTGCAACACTTACATGGATACAAATTCCCTTGCCTCTCTACCCAGTTTTTCTGTGAAGTCATAGTTTTAGGTTAACAAATGTTACTGCATATATTTGGCTTTCTTTTTGGTGTTTTGGGGTTTTTTTTGTTTTTGTTTTTGTTTTTGTTTTTGTACCAGGGATCAAACTCACAACCTCATGCTTACTAGGCAAGCACTTGAACCACTGAGCTAAATCCCCGGCCCCAATTACTGCATATTTTTAAGAGGCTTAGAACACCCATATCATAGCTGTTTTCTAAACCAAAAGGGAACATGGTACTGGTATCAAATGAGCAGACTGCAGTACTGTGTACTGTGTATAACTTGGCCTCTAAGTCACTTGGGACTTAAACTAGTTTCTTTGTTCCCCTTTTTCTCCATATATAAGAAGGATATTTATTATTTAATAATAAAGTTCAGCCCAACAGCCATCCTTGTATGAAGGTTAATTACTATTTGTAAAGTTCTTTAAGACCCCCTAATGAGAGTTACTGTTGTATTTCTTAATACAGAATATTACTATTATTTTCATAGTGGACTTTTCCTTGTATATGATTTCTTTATAAAACTAAACAATCTCAAAATAAAACCCATTATTCTATATAACCAATATGACCTAATTTTTAAAAATGCCAAAAATGTTAAATAGAATCAGTCATCAATAATATTTTTTAAAAATTTTAGCAATCATCCAAATTATAAAAGTAATTCAGCCTCACATGGTGGCACACTCCTGTAATCCCGGCATTCAGGAGGCTTAGGCAGGAGGATTGCCATGAGTTCAAGACCAACCTGAACTGCATAGCAAGACCCTGTCTCACCAAAAAAAAAAAAAAAAAACCCAAGTTCAGGGCCAGCCTTGCGATTAGTATAACCCTGGCTCAAAATAAAGGGCTGGGGATGTAGTTCCATGATAGAGTTTCCCTGGTTCTGATCCTTAGTACTACCAAACAAAAAGACTTTTTAAAACATATGGTCTTTTAATTTGTGTTATAATTTCTACATATACCAAAATAATTTAGTGATTTTTTTCATTTACCAAAATAATAGCTTTCACCCTAAATACATAAATCTCTCCCAATAACCATTAAGAAATTGGTGTTTATGTAAGAGTCATTATATACAAACTCTTATTAATTTTATTGCTTTCCATTTAAGAAAACTTCTTTAAACAGATAAGGCTCAAGTTTGCAATTTGAGGGGAAGGGCCTAGTGAACATTATGGACAGAGATTGCCCCACACCCCCTTACTGTGACAGTCTTTCTGTGTATTGCCCCATCACTATTCTGGTCTTTTGTTGTTTAAACCTAATGGTAATGATTAAACTGTTTCTATTAAAATAATTATATTCTTAGCCAGTGTGGTGGCTCATGCCTATAATCCCAGCACTTGGGAGGCAGAGGCAGGAGGGTGCCATGAGTTCCAGGCCAACCTGGGCAACATAGTGAGTTCAAGGCCCGGCTGAACTGCATAGTGAGACCCTGTCTCAAAAAACAAAATATTCTTTCCAGTTCAGAAATCACAGTAAGTCACAGTATGGTCTCTAAACTCTTTATAAAAAGTTATCCATGTGGCACCATGCAGACTTAGGCCTGTTCACTGTAATAAAAATCTGTTGTATTCAGTTACTTACTAATTATCATAAGGGTCCAGAAAACAGGGTCATTCTACAAGTTTCATTTTTGTTTATAATTCTTTTATTTTCTCCTAGACTAATATACAATTATCCTCCTGGGTTGAAGAGATACCACTGAACTATGATGTGTACTCACCAAATGACATTGACAGAGAAGCTCTTGAACAAATTCATTTATATAAGATTCTCCAGCACTAAGATAATCCTCCCTATTGTAATGTTTTGTTGTGTATATTACAAAATGAAAAAGAAGCCAAGTATGTGGCATACACCTGTAATCCCAGCACTTGGGAGGCTGAGGCAGGAGGCTCACTGTGAGTTCAAGGCCACCCTGGGCTACTAGTGAGTTCAAAGCCAGCCTGGACTACATAGCAAGACCCTGTCTTAAGAAAGAAAAAAAAAAGAAAGAAAGAAAAGAAAAAGAAACATCCTCAATATCGTAATACATATTTTTCTGTGTATTTCCTTTCAAACTTGGTGTGTATGATTGCACGTTTCCAAATAATTGTCTGTATACACATGTATACATGGCTGTGTGTGTCTCTATACAACTTTGCTTTGTGTGATAATATAAATATTAGCAATATTTTAAATTAAAATATTTTATCTGATACTGTTTTGCTTTCTCCTTTTTTTTGTTAAAAATATAAATGTGCCTGTGTTTAATCACTAATTCTGTGTGCATGCCTAAAAATGCCTCCAGAAAAGCCTGAAAGTGCCCTTTAGTGTATGTCTTGATTATTTTTCTCTCATGGCTGAAACAAAATACCTGATGCCCAAAATTAAGGAAGGAAAGGTTTATTTAGTTTACAATTTGTGAAGGTTTCAGTCCATAATCAGCTGGCTTGATGCAGTATGGTGTGGCACCAGAGCAACACTTCAAGGCCCCAGCCAGTGAAAGCAGCCAGAGCAAAAGCCGGCAGAGCAAGCCTCTTTTTCTCCTTTATACTATACACAGGCCACCCCACCACCACCCCTTGCCCACTGCTGGTGTGGCACTCACAAAATCTCTATGCCCTCCTTTTGCACATATGAGGATATTTACAAAGTAAAAGGCTGGTTCCCTGCTGAGTCTCTTAGTTAAACTTCTAAACTGCTCAAGTTGACACAATGTATCAGCCATTACTGAGAGGACAACAGAGGAAAGGTGGATTATGCTCTCCCCATTTTTTGTTATCTCTTAGTTATAAGAGTCCAGGTACACAGCTTTTTGTGAAGAGGCTAAGATAGGACTAAATTTTTTAAATTGAGTTTCTAGAAAAAAATAAAACTAGAAAAATTATCCTTTAAAATTTATATAGAGGGAGAACCAGGAAGGAAGCTAAGTCCCTGCCTGTGAGCTGACCAGAGCACGCCAGGGGGAGAACCAGGAAGAAAAGTAAGCCCCTGCCTGTGAGCCAGCCCCAGCACAGAACAGGGAGAGCCAGGATGGAAACAAAACCCCTGCCTGTGAACAGCCAAAACACAGAACAGGGAGGACCAGGAAAGAAGGAAGCTAAGCCCCTGCATATATAGAGAGTATATCTAAACTGGTATTTTTTTTTTTTTTTTTTTTTTTTTTTTTTTTTTTTTTTTTTTTTTTTTTTGCAGCACTGGAGATCAAACTCACGACCTTGCACCTGCCAGGGCAGGTGCTTAAGCCACTAAGCCAAACTCCGGGCCCTGGTTTTTTGAGGCAGGGTTGCACTATGTAGCTCAGGCCGGCCTCGCACTCATGTTGTAGCCCAAGCTGGCCTCAAACTCACAGTGCTCCACCTACCTCAGCCTCCCCAGTGCTGGGATTAAAGGTGTGCACCACCACACCCAGCTCTATTTTTTCTTTTCTGTACATGCCTATTTTTCCTTTTTTTTTTTTTTTTCAAATAATGACTATCTTCTGAAATTATGAAAAGCAAAACTACCCAGGTGTGGTAGTGCATGCCTGCAGTCCCAGCACTCAGGAGGCTGAGGCAAAAGGATCAATAAGAGTTCAAGGCCAGTCTGGGCTACATAAGCACGTTCAAGGCCAGCCTGCATTAAATAGTAAGACCCTGTCTCAAAAAGAAAAAAATTTTTTTCTTAAAGCATGCAGGGGCAGCCGGGCGTGGTGGCACATGCCTTTAATCCCAGCACTTGGGAGGCTGAGATAGGAGGAGCGTTGTGAGTTCGAGGCCAGCTTGGGCTACAACGCGAGCGCAAAGCCAACCTGAGCTACATAGTGTGACCCTGCCTCAAAAAACTAGGGCCAGGAGTTTGGCTCAGTGGCTTAAGCGCCTGTCTGGCAGGTGCGAGGTTGTGAGTTCAATCCCTGGTGCCGCAAAAAAAAAAAAAAAAAAAAAAAAGAATGCAGGGCCAGAGGTTGTGCACAGTGCCTGTAATCCTACCAAGGTGGGAGGCTGAGGCAGGAGGATCATAAGTTCAAGCCCACCCAGGGCAATTTAGTGATTTAAGGAGACCTGGCTCAAAGTAAAACATTTTTAAACAAAAAAGGCAGGGGGAATGTAGCTTAGTGCAAAGGCCCTGGATTTAATCCCCAGTAAAACAGAAAAGCAATAAACATCAGAACTTGAACATTTAACTAATTCCAGTGTTCTCATATTTGATGCTATATTTAGATTATTTCTTAAAACTAACCAACATTTTGAAATTGCAGTACCTGGGCCAAGGATACAGCTCAGCAGCACAGCACCTGCCTGACAAGCGCGAGGTTGTGAGTTCAATTCTCGCCCCCCCCCCGCAAAAAAAAAAAAACTGTAGTACCTTTTGGAGATCTGACTTTTGAAACAGATTATATAAACCAGGCACAGTGGTACATGCCTGTAGTTCCCAGGTACTCTGGAGGTTGAGACAGGAGAATCACTTGAACCTACAAGTAGACCAGGCTATGCCACTTTTTAAAAGGAAGCTTTTGGTCAGTAACTAAACAAAATGTCCAAAAATAAAAGACACATTTAGAACTCTATATTGACTGTGTGTACTAATAAGTTAATATTTAGGATCTAGTATAACATCCAATAGCAGAATAAATGCTAGAATACCAATGCTTCCTTGTCCATATAAACTCTACTGACTCCTGCTATGTCATTAAACACTTTACATGCTAGTCATTTTCCACTCTTCCCAAAAAGAAGATAAAAGTTAGGAAGTTGCTATCAATTCCCATTATCTCAATAACAGTTAATGGATGTGTCCAGGAGGTTGTCTAGGTTTTTTTAGATATTTGTAAAATGATTTATAGAAAAGGAGAAAGTAAATTTAAAATACTTTAAATAGCTTGTTGGTAATATTTATATGATTTGTTATACATATGTGCACATATATATAAATATGTTTATAAATTTTTTAAAATAGAGTCTTGCTGTGTAGTTCAGGCTGACCTTGAACTTGCAGTGATCATGCCTCAGTCTCCTGAGTGCTGGGATTACAGGCATGTACCACCATGCCTGGGCTGTTTGTTAAATTATAACTATATTTAGGCACTTAAATTTCAAATGATTGGTGCTCCCTGTAGCATGTATTGAGGGCATTACTGAAGGGACAAATCATCATTGTTCATGAAAACAAGAGCTGGGAAAATGGCACATAATTACACCGCCGTGCCATTCTTAGCGTCACATTTCCTAAACTGAATCTAGCTGTTTATTTACTGACTCTCAGAAACATCAAAGCAAAATTCGCTGCTTTAGCAGTGGGTGAGTGGCTGAACCCCTTTCCAGGTACCCTAGTCCGGCGCGGAAGGAGAAGTTACACCAGTAGAGAGCAGTCTACTTGTCAACATGACTTCAAGTCATCAGTCCCTCATCTGTAAAAACACGCAATAGTTTAGCTGTCTATTCTGCTCCATCTGTGGAATATAGTCAAGAGTGCACGTTATAGATGATTTCCATAGATAAGTGGAAAAAAGGACAATGATTTAAATGCCATTATCACCGCTATGGTTTTACATATATCAAACTGTTGCTCTCTAGTTGATGGAATGGAAAAAAGATAAACTGTAAAGTATTGGCAAATACTTTTTACAAATATGCTTAGCACTTTTTTGTGACAGGATTTCTCTGTGTAATTGAGGCTGGCCTCAAACTCACAATTCTCCTACCTCAACCTCCCAAGTGCTGGGATTACAGTTGTGTGTCACCATGGCTGGCTTTAGCACATTTTTTAATAAACAGGAAACAAACATAACTAGAATGCCAAGGAGATATTCCTACACCAGTTTTAATATTCTGTATGTGGAATTATTCAACTTATTATTTAAATGTCTAAGTAGAGAAGGGTTGCTTTTCCCCCACAACCCCTCCAGCATTTGTTACTGTTTTCTTGATGATAGCCATTCTTTCAGGAGTGAGATGGAATCTCAGCATTGTTTTAATTTGCAGTTCTCAAATGACCAGTGATGTTGAACATTTTTTCACAATGTTTATTTGCCATTTGTACTTCTTCTGCAAAGTGTCTGTTCATCTAAGATGCCCACTCTTTGATTAGGTCTTTGAATTTGGAGGGTCTGATTTTTTTCAGTTCTTTAGATATTCTAGAGATTAGTCCTTTTGACTGAAGAACTGGCATAAATTTTTTCCCACACTGTGGGTTGTCTTTTTACTCAGTTGGTGATTTCTTTTGCTGTTCAAAAGCTTTTTAATAAGATGATATCCCAGTTGTTGATTCTTTGTGACAGTTCCTGTATGATTGGGGTTTTGTTCGTAAAGTCTTTGCCTACACCAACATCTTCAAGAGTTCTACCTAGTTTATCTTCCAGAAGATTTAGTGTTTCCATTTTAATATTTAGACCTTTGATCCATTTCGATTTTACTTTAGTGCATGGTAATAGACGTGGGTCTAGTTTTGGTCTTCAACACGTGGAAAGCCAGTTTTTCCAGCACCATTCATTAAAGAGGCTATCTTTCTTCCAGTGAACATGGTTGGTCCATTTGTCAAAGATCAGGTGGCTGAGTGTGTTTGGAGTTGTTTCTGCATCTTCTAATCTGTAGGCTGGTGCAACCGCTGTGGAAATCAGCATGGAGATTCCTCAAAAAACTAGGGTTAGAGGTTTGACCCAGCTATTCCCCTTCTGGGTATCTTCCCAAAAGAATTAAAAACATCATACCATAGCAACATATACTCACTCATGTTTAAAGTGGCGCAATTTGTAATGGCTAAATCTTGGAAGTCACCCAAATGCCCATCAACCAATGAATGGATAAAAAAGATGTGGTTTTTTTTTTTAATATAATGGACTATTACTCAGCCATAAAGAAAGATGAAATTGAGACATTTATAGTTAAATGGATGTCCTTGAGATCATAATCATATGTGAAATAGAGCACACATGTGTAAACATCACATTATCTCTCTGGTGTGAGAAACTGAAAATGTAAATAGCAAAATTGTATAATAGTTATTGTTAAATAGAAAGAAATTGTTCAAAAGGAAAGGAAACTAGGGGAGGAGGAAAGAAAGGAAAGACAATGTGAAAAAAGGATAAAATGAAAATAGAGCTTTGTGAACAGGGAGGGAAAGGGGGTTTCAAAGGAGGGGACTGGAATGGAAAAAAAAGAGAAATCAAGATATATCATGTGCGGGTACAAATTCCCTATCATAAATGTGATCATTTATACCTAAAGTGTACCAATAAACTTTTTAAAAAATTACATAGTATGTACATACATTGGAACATTGCCTAGTACCTCAATAATACGTGATTTTTACATATTTCTTTATCAGTTAAAAAGACATTTTTAAAACTGTATTACTTGTCTGGAGACAATTATTGTCATTAAATCTGTAATTCCTCAGCATGACTTGAACAGCATGCAAGTTCACGGCAACCTGGGCTACATAGTGAGTTCGAAGCCAGCCTGAATTGTATACTGAGACTTTCAAAAAAAAAAAAAAAAAAAAAAAAAAAAAAAAAAAAAAAAAAAAAAAAAAAAAAAAAAAAAAAAAAAAAAAAAAAAAAAAAAAAAAAAAAAAAAACATTATATGGTTTAATTTATATGAAATGTCCACAACAGGTAAACCTGTAGAGACAGGAAGTACATTACTGGTTGCTTAGGGCTGGGAAGAAGGGAGAGGGTGTTTGGGAAATGACTACTGGTAGGTAAAGGGTTTCTTTTTGAGGTGATAAAAATAGTCTAAAGTTAGATTTTGGTGATAGTTGTACAACTCTGATTATACTAAGAACCACTGAATTGTTTACTTTATATGTGTGATGGTATATTGCATGGTAGTGAATTCTATGTCAATAAAACTGATTTGCAAAAGAAAATGCAGAAACAGTAAGTTTGGTTGTTGTTATGGTCTATATCTAGCCATGCCCCTGAAGCCTCACACACTCATAGGCAGAGCTTTTCAGAGGTGACTAGATTTAGGTGTGTGAATATGGATTAAGGGTATGTGATAACTAAATTAGTCCATTGATTTGGCAAAGATCTGGGTGTGGATATGAGGAAGCCCCTTATCACTCCTGGGGATGGGTGGTACCACCCAAAAGCCTTGTACCCTGAATGAGATAAAAGAGAAAGGAAAGCTAGATGCTGCTGCTTGCTGCTTTCTGCCTGCCCTGCCATGGACTGTCTCTGCCATGCCGCCCTGCTGCCCTGCCTCGGAGCTAGCTGGCTATGGACTGAAACCTCCACAGACTGAGATAAAATACTGTAAACTGTTCTTCCTTTAACTGGTGGGTGTCGGGTATTTTGTCCCATAGTGAGAAAGTAACTGAGATAGTTGTGAACAATATTTATGACTTTATTCTTATAAACATTGGATAATTGTTAGTGTAGCAAGCAGTATTTCTACTATTAAATCAAAATGAGCAGACTACCTGTATGTAAGCCAGACATGGTGTCTGTAACCCCAGATGGTCAGGAGGTTGAGACAAGAGAATCACAAGTTAAAGCCCAACTTGGGCAATTTATCAAGACCCTGTCTCCAAGTTTTGTTTTGTTTTGTCTTGTTTTTTAAAGGTTAGAGAAGTAGTTTAGTGGTAGAACACTCAATCTAGCATGTAAGAGGCCCTGGGTTCAATCCTCACTAATGAAAAGAAAGAGCTACCTATACTTAAATTGATCTTCATCGATAATAGGAAACAGTGCAAAAATGAAGGGGACCAAGAGATGAAAGGAGGACAGAGGAAGAAGATAAAATATTAATTGGGATATGTTATGTGCATGTATCAACTTCCCACAATGAATGTGGCCATTGTGCACTGCAGACATGTACCAGTAAGAACCAATAAGCATACTAAAAATTATCTTAATTTCGGTAAGCTTGTCAGGGAAATGAGGTCATTACAGTACTATCGCCTATTTTGTGCACCTGTGTCTATGAAGTTCTAGCTCTGAAAGCGCAGAAGCCAGCGACCTTTTGTCCAGGCTCCCGTGCAGGCCCGCCGCGGGCTGGGTGTGTGGCCGGCATCCTCACGGCTCCATCTGTCTTCGGCACTGGAGATGACTTTTACATTATCAGTGTAGACAGGAAAAGGTTCTGAAAAACACCTACCTGACAGGCTTAAAAAGAAAGTGAGCTACCCCCAAATCAGTGAAGCAGCCGCCTAAAGCCAAAGGGGACTACTACCGTCTTCCCTTTGAATTCACCAAGAGCTTGCTGCTAAACTGAGTTAAAGTGAGCACAGCGACCGGCAGACACGCATATTCTCAAAACTGAAGGGTCTGCTGACTGTTGCATAGGAATGAGATGGCACTGATAAAATACTTTCATCAATCCGAACTACAATTTTTACAGGTAAAACAATTTTGAAGAAAGCGATTTACAGGGTGTATAAAGATACAGAGATTCTAACAAATTGTTCCAAGCACTGCGCCTTCTGTTAGCACTGACACCGAGCCATGCGGGTGCTGAGCCGTCGTCAACACAGCGCCCCCTGCAGTCGGGGCAGAAAGCCCACCGCGAAGAGTGCCAGCACCTGGGAAGCCACGGCCAGGCACCGCAGGCCTTTCCAGCCCCCTCAGAGTTTCCTGGCTGTGTCCTCCACTCCTGCTTCGACCCTGCCCTAGGCAAGCACCATCCTGATTTCTGTTATGAAAAATTAGTCTGTTTTATATAAATGAAACCATGCCATATGTGATTGCTCTACCTAACTTTCCTTCAGTGTAGTGATTTTGTAATTCTTTTGGGTTTTTATTTTTCTTTTATCTTTTTTGTTCTATTTATTTCTAGGACGTGGTTTACTATCCTTCTGTATATCAACAGTTTGGCCCTTGTTCTGATAAATGTATTCCCTAGTATCAAGATGACGCCATTTGTTTATATATTCACTGGCTTACGAATTTTCAGTTGTTTCCTGTTTGAGCAATTACAAATAAAGTGGCCATGAGCACTTGTGTATAAGTTTTTACGTGGTTGTGTGCTTATTTGGGGTAAATTCTGGGACTGGAATGACTGAGTTGTATGTTTAATCTATTTTTTTTTTTAACTGGGGGTCAAACTCACGAACATGCACTTACCAAGCAAGCGCTTGAACCGCTGAGCTAAATCCCCAGCCCCTATGTTTAAATTTTTAAATAACTGTCAAACTCTTTTCTAAGTAGACATCATTTTATATTCTTTTCTATTAAGAAATCTTTGTCTAATCTGAGGTCACTAAGATTTTCTGCTATCCTGCTTCTAGAAGTTTTACATTTTTAGTCCTTATATATTTAAAGTATAAAGTAAGATCTATTTCCTTGCATTTGGGTATCCAATTATCCCAACACCATTTGAGGGTGGGAGCTGAGACAGGGTCTCATTCTGTAATTCAGCTTTTTTTTTTTTTTTTTTTTTTGTGCCAGGGATTGAACTCACAACCTTGAGCTTCTCAGGCAGGCACTGTGCCACTGAGCTATATCCCCATCCCTCGCTCTGTAATTCAGGCAGGACTTGAACTTACTATACAGTCCAGGCTGGCCTTGAACTCAAGGCAATCCTCCTACCTCAGCCTTCTGAGTGCTGGGATTGCAAGTGTGCACCACCACACCGGCTAAAAATCAGTAGCTTTTTTGTCCTTCAATAATGGACTAGTAAGAAAGAAATCAGGAAAACAATTTCATTCATAATAACTTTAAAAAAATCCTTGGGGATCAATCTAATCAACAAAGGGAAAGACCACCACAATCAAAATTTCAGAATACTGAAGAAACAAAGAAGACATCAGAAGATAGACCTCCCATTTTCATGGATCCAAAGAATTAATATTGTCAAAACAGTCATCTTACCGAAGTGATCTACAGGTTCAATGCAGTCCCCATCAAAGTACCAATGACATTCTTCATATCTAAAAAAAAAAAATCCTAAAATTTATATGGAAACACAAAAGACTCGGAATAGCCAAAGCAATCCTAAGCCAAAAAAGAAAAGAAAAAAAACAGGACTGGGAATATAGCTCAGTGGCACAGTGCCTGCCTGGCAAGTTCAAGGTCCTGAGTTCAATTCCTGGTACCACCCCAAAAAAGAAAAAAAAAAAAAAAAAAAAAAAAAAAAAAAAAAAAAAAAAAAAAAAAAAAAAAAAAAAAAAAAAAAAAAAAAAAAAAAAAAAAAAAAAAAAACAAGGCTAGAGGCATCACAATACCTGACTTCAAATTATAATACAAAGCCATGGTAACAAAAACAGCATGGTTCTGGTACAAAGATAGACATGCGGACCAATGGAACAGAATAGAAGACACAGAAACAAACCCACAACACCAGCAGCCATCT
>RJWM01024242.1:0-17520 GCA_004363535.1 Dasyprocta punctata | reverse complement strand
TCTGACCTACATAGTGAGTTCAAAACCAGTCTAAACTACATGGTGAGACCCTGCCTCCAACAGACAAACAAACAAACAAACAAAAACCACAATCAACAAATGGGACTACATCAAATTAAAATTTCTGTACAGCAAGTGGAAGAACTAACAGAGTGAAGAGATAGCCTGCAGAATGGGAGGAAATCTTTGCTAGCTACTCTTCAGACAGAGGACTACTATCTAGTATATAGAACTCAAAAAATTTAATATAAAAATAGTCTATTCAATAAATGGTCAAAAGAAGTGAATAGTTCTCAAAAGAAGCAGTATAAATGCTCAATAAATACATGAAAGAAATAGTCAACATCTTTACCCTTTAGGGAAATGCAAATTAAAGCTACATTGGGATTCCATTTCAGCTCAACCATAATACCTCTTGAGAAAAATACAAAAAAATAAATAAGCGCTGTTGAGGATTGGGCAGGAGCTGAGGGTGAAGGGAACTCCTCTACACTGCTGATGAGAAGTGGTAGTGCTCGCATGTCGTCCCAGCACTCAGGAGACTGAGGCAGGTAAATCACCGCAAGTTCGAGGCCAACCAGGTTGGCCTCAAACTCATAGCAATCCTCCTGTCTCAGCCTCCCAAGTGCTAGGATTACAAGTGTGTGCCACCATGCCTGGATCTATCCTGTTCTATACACACTTTTTTTGCTACTATTGCATTTGTCGTGAGTACTGTGGTTTTCTAATAAGCTTCCTTTCGGATCTGTAATTTTATTTCTTTTACCCATCTTATTGTGGTGGCTATGATTTTCAGTAGAATGTTAGCCAGAAGTAGTAAAAACAAACCTCCCTGTCTTGTTTCTAGTCTTGGTGGAAAACCATTTTTGTTTTTCAGTTTAAAGTGTTGTTACCTGTAGGTTTTCTGTGTATACATATCCTTTATTAGGTAAATTAAATTCCTTTCTCATTACTTTAACTAAGAGTTTAAGTATAAGTGGATATTGAATTTTGTCAAATTATTTTTCTACTTTTTTTTTTTAAGTTCAGGCTGGCTTGGAACTCCCTATGTAGCCCAGGTTGGCCTCACTCTTGAAGTGAACATCTTGGCTCAGCCTCCCAGGTGCTGGGATTACAGGCATGTGCCACCACACTCAGCTCTACATTTATTGAAATTGTGATAAGGCTTTCTTTATGAAGTCTGTGAAAAATGTGAATTAAATTACTTAATTTTCAAGTGTTTAACTTTGCATCCCTGGATAAACCTTTCTTGGCCATGACAGAGTACTATTTTCATAAGCAATGGGGAGTGATTTGCTACAATTTCAAGTCCAGGTTAACAAAGGAAACTGGTGTGGAGGCTGTAACTTTTCTTTCTTTTTTTTTTTTTTTTTTTTTTTTTTTTGTGGCACCGGGGATTGAACTCACAACCTTGCGCCTGCCAGACAGGTGCTTAAGCCACTGAGCCAAACTCCCAGCCCTGGATTTTTGAGGCAAGATCACTGTACGTAGCTCAGGCCAGCCTGCCACTCATGTTTGTAGCCCAAGCCAGCCTCGAACTCACAACGCTCCTCCTACCTCAGCCTCCCGAGTGCTGGGATTAAACACGTGCGCCACCACGCCCCTAACTGTTTGTAACTGTTTTCTTGACGGATCTTTTATGCTAGCATTGGGCTAATGCTTGCCCCTGGCAATTTCACCCTTTAAATTGTATCTTCACACCATCTATATTTAAAGATTATTCATATGTTTAATTTATTATTTTTCTGTTTGTTTCCTATTTATCTCATGTCTTCCTATTTTGCTTTTTTCTTTCCTACCTTCTTTTGAATTATTTAGAACACTTCTGCTGATTCTATTTTACCCTCTTCCCTGATTGTTAGTTACATATCTTCATGTTTTTTAATGACTGCTCTAGAGTCTACATTTTTATTATTGTACCAATTCATGTATAGCATGAAGACCCTATAATTGTATTCTTGCCTTTTTTCTCTACCCAGCCTTTGTTCGATTATTGCCATTTTGACTCTTATATAGATACTCTAAACCTCACAATGTTGCTATTTTTCTTTATACAGACCATTGTATTTTAAAGAGATTTCTAAAGAAAAAGTCTTTTATAAAAATTTACCCACACATTTACCATTTCAGGTAGTTTCTTTGTATAGATCCACATTTCCAGCTGAATAGTTTTCCCTGTGCATAATGCTTCTCCATTTCTTCACCCCTGGTGCACTGATGAGAAATTCTTTCTGATTTTTTATGTCAGAAAATCTCTTTATTTTGCTTTAATTTTTTAAAGATTTTTTTCCTAGTCTGATTTTTTTACTCAGAAATTAAAAGATGTTGCTGTGCCTTTTGGCGGGCACCTCTGGTGTCATTCTTATCATATATGTATATTCACTAGCCCTCAGCAATTTAATCTTGCTGCACATTGGTGTGCTTTATTTCCTGCTTATTTGGCTTGGGATTTGTTGAGCTTTGTGAATCTCTGGGTTTATATTTTTGATCAGATTTGGAAAATGTTTGATGATTATTTCTTTCAATATTTATTCCATCTCTCCAGTTTTCTCTTCCCCTTTTAAGACTCCAACTACACATGCAGTAGGCTGCTTAATATTGTCCCACAGTTCAGTTTGGCTTTGTTCCGTTTCTCCCTCTTTTATATTTCTGTGCTTCATTCTGGATCATTTTTTTGAGTTTACTAATATGGGGGAGAGGGGCTTCACGTATTCTACCACTGAGTTATAGCCCTAGCCCTTTTTCTTTTTCAGACAGGTCTCAGTAAATTGCCCACACTAGCCTGAAGCTGGAGAGTCTCCTGCTTCAGCCTCTTGAGCAGCTGGGATTACGGGTGGGGGCCGCCACACCTACTTTCATTCTTTTTTCAGAAGTATCTAGTCTGCTGTTGATCTCATCCAATGTATGTTCATTTTAGATAGCTATTTTTTCATCTCTGAAAGTTTGATTTGGGTCTGTTTTAAACTCTTAAGTGCCTCTTCCCATTTTGCTCACAGTTTTCCTTTACCCTTTTGAAGACATACAGCTATGAAAGCTGTTTTAATGTCTTGAGCCCCACACTCTGTCATTTCTGGGGATCTGGCTGCTGAGTGGTTGTTCTGCTCATCAGAGGTGGTGGGGCTCTGCTCATGCCCTGGGTGCCTGCATCCGGGTCCCTGCAGGAGCCGCCCTGCCTCATCCTCAGGAATCATTGCCCCATGCTGCTGCTGTCCAATGTCTGAAAACACTCATCATACTTTTTAGCCAGTTTCTGATTATTTTAGATGACAGGTTAATTGTGGCCCCTGTAATACAAACCTGGGTCATGGAAGTCACCCAGGTTTGTTTGTTTGGTTGGTTCTTCAGTACTGAAAATCAAGCGCAGGGTGCTCTACCAGCAAGCTGCACACCCCCCACCTCCTTTATTTTTATTTTTCATTTTGAGGCAAGATCTCACTAAATCGTCCAGGCTGGCCTGGAACTTGTCATCCTCTTCCTTCAGCCCTCAAGTAGCTGGAGTACCAGGCATGCACTACTGCATCCAGCTCACAATATAAATTTTTAGTTTCCTAATAATTCCTTAGTTAACTACATAATCCAAATGTTGCATAAGAACAAAGTTTGGTTTAAGTTGTTTGACTCATTTCACAAGATGGAGGAAGCTAAAAAAAAAAAGTCTAAAATGAACAGTTGAGTGAGAAAGTGATCCTGACCCTGAAGATGTTTTAGTCAATAATTAAGCAACTTATGTGACATCTCAAAGGCTTTTTTAAAAAAACATTCAAACAATATTTTAATCACTTACTGTGTCATGACTTTACAGGTTCAAGTCATCAATATATTTTAGGACTAGTGGCATTTTGAAAACCCATCTTTCCACTACAGTTTTGCTCTTAAGCAAAATTTGAGAAACTTGCTTAGAAATATGGCAGAGATTGAACATAAGACATAATTTTCAATTATAATTGTTACTCTACCCCTTCTGGGTATCATTCCAGAAGAATTAAAAACATCATACCACAGCAATACATGTACACCCATGTTTATAGCGGCACAATTTGTAATAGCTCAGTCTTGCAAACAACCCAAATGCCCATCAACTGAGGAATGGATAATAAGATGTAGTCTTTTTACACAATGGAGTACTACTCAGCCATAAAGAAGGATAAATTGGAGACTTTTATAGGTAAATGGATACAATTTGAGACTATACTTATAAGTGAAATAAATCAGACTCACATGTGTAAACATCGCATTATTTCCCTAGTATAAAAAGCTGAAAGAGTAAATAAGATCCAAAATGTACAATAGAAGCTAGGCATAGTGGTGCACAGCTGTAATCTTAGCATTTGGGAGGCTGAGGCAGGAAGACTGTTGAGAGTTCAAGGCCAGCCTCCGTTACATAGTGAGGTCAAGTTTAGCCTGAACTGCATAACCAGACCCTGTCTTAAAAAACCAAAACAAAACAAAATGTACAATAGATACTGTGAAATGAAAAGAAACTGTTCAAAGGGAAAGAAAAACTGGGATGATAGGAGAAAAAAAGGAAGGAAAAAGAAAAAATACATATATGTACAAGATAGTTAAGATAGTTTTACTATTAATTTCTCCTAGTTCATTGAAAAGAAAGGTTTATGCTAATATTATTTCCACAATATAATGCCTATGGCTGGTATTCTGAGTGATACATTGTGTCAACTTGAACAGTTTAGAAGTTTAACTAAGGGACTCAGCAGGGGGCCAGGGTTCTTACTTTGTAAACATCCTGAGCCTGTAGAAGACTATGGTAAGGAGATTTTGCCATTGCTACACTGCCCTGAGGAGTGGTAGCCTGCTTACAATATAAAGGAGGAGAAGAGGTTTGCTTCCTCTCTTTTGCTCCTGTTGCTTTGCCGTCTTCTGTGGTCCCTCAGCCATGCCACCCTGCCTTGGAGCCAGCTGAATTTGGACTGAAACCTCCATAAACTGAGCTAAATAAACCTTTTCTTCCTTAACCTCAGGTATCGGGTATTTTGTCCCAACAACAAAAGAAAAGTAACCAAGACAACTACTAATTTCTCTTAGTTCACTGAAAAGAAAGGTTTATGCTAATATTGTTTCCACAATGTAATGCCTGTATCTTGTACTCTAATTTAAAAGTAACAAGCAATGTACTAACCATGTTACTCTCTTGCTATCTTGTTTTAAATTTGTGGGGTTTTTTTCCTCTTTAAAGTAAAATTTAAAAAAAAGTTGTAACTCTAATAAACTCAGAATAAGTCGTTTTTCCAGCACAAGTTGCAGAATGACAGAATAGAGAAGGCAACTCAGAAGAAATGCTTTTTAAAGGAAAACTTTCAAAGCAAAATAAGAAATCTATGTTCCCCTAGCAGTACTAAAAAAGAAAATCACCGCAGATGAGTTATTTCATATTTTCCAAACAGAAAAATAATCATCTTTGGGCCAACAAGAGGTGTGGAAAGTTTTAAACATACAGTTTTCATAGAGGAGGTAAACTGACGGGCGGCTTCCTCTCCCGGTGGCTTCTGAGGCCCTGACTGCCCCGGAGCCCTGCTCAGGACGGCTCAGGGGGCCTCAGTGTCGACAGCCGAGGGTGGTGGGGTCAGAGTTTCGTCCTCCACCGTCACCTAGCAGGACGGCTTGCGCGCCTTCCTCAGGCCAGCTGAGCTGGTTTCTAGGCAGGAAGAAGTGGTTTCCTGTCCGGGCGTGTATCTAGGTGTCCCCGCAACGCCTCATGCGGGCACAGGTGAGGCTGTTCAGAGGGGGCTGGAGCTGGAGTGTGTGATGCTGGGATTGACTTATGGTGCAGTGCTAGAACCAAAGGTGCTAGGATTAAGAGTGGATAAGATACAAGGGACAGAAAGAGACTTGTCGCTTGTCTCTTGCTTGCTTTTGCTGTCTTCTGCCTGTTATGAACTGTTTGTCCTCTGTGGTGCCCTCTGCCACGCCTTCCTGCCTTGGAGCCAATCAATTATGGATTGAAACCCTACAAACTGTGAGCCAAATAAACCTTTCCTCCTTTAATTTTGGGTCTCAGGTATTTTGTACTAGCAATAAGAAAAAGTAACTGAGACATTTTCTAATACAGCGTATTTTTTTCCAAAATATTTTAAACCTATTAATTTAAAAATTCCAAGTGTTAGGATTTGTCTGGCCAGGTATATGGGCACAGGCCTGTAATCCCAGCACTTGGGAGGCTGAAGCAGGATTGCTGTGAGTTCGAGTCAAATTTTAACTATATAGGATGACTCTGTCTCAAAAGAAAAAAATGTATTTGATCTTATCATCTAAAGGGACTCTTTAAGAACAGTTAGTTAATAAAAAAGATAGAACTCTTAAAACTAAAAAAAAGAACAGTTAATAAACTGCAATATGGTATTTTCACAAAAATCAAATACAGATGTTAGAATTAACAGTTTATGTAAACTTAATATTCCAAATTATCATTGGAAATATCTGTCACTATAACTTATAAATGTCTCTTGCTCTCTTTTTGTTCATTTTTTGTTTTTTGAGACATTGTCTCGCTACCTATGTAGTAAGAACTACCTACATAGTTCAGGCCGGCCTTCAGCTTATGTAATCCTCCTGCCTCAGCCTCCCAAGTGCTGGAATTACATGAGTGCACCACCATGCCCTGCTAAAAAGTCACTGTGCTCTCAAAATGAAACCAGTTATCTTAAATACCAGAAAGTTGGGTTTTTTTTTTCTTTTCTGCACACCATTCCTGGAGGTATCACAATACCAGGTTGATACACTGGAGTGAACAGCAAACTCCTCTTCCTCTTCCTGCTTCAATATCCGTTTAGCACATTGTGTTCAGCTAGAGAACATGTGCAACACTGAACTGATGGGAACAAGAGCTATGCTTGATCTTAGCCAGAGGCCCAGAAGCAATATCAGAATGGTTTGTTCTTGTTTAGGTAGGGTCTTACTGCAGTATGCATAGCCCAGGCTGGCCTCAAACTCAGTGGTCCTCTTGCTTCGGCCTCACGAATGCTGGGATTACAGGCATACCCCACCACTCCCAGCCACCAGAATGTTTTTTAAACCTCTTTCTCTTTCCTTATTGTATTGCTGAAATGTGCTAGTCCACATCTACTTAAGGTTTTCTGTAGAAACTTACCAAGTGTGCAGAGCTGTGACTCATTCCAAAGGTTTCTTCGTTGAAAAAACAAATCGTGCTGTTAGCAAAAGATTCCAAAGACGGTTTTTTAGTGAATTCTATTTGTCAGATAAATCTACATCTGCACTGAATTGTTTGAAAAATCAATGTTTTTTCCTTATTAATGTCTCAGAGGACTTTTGTAGGGTTTGTTTTGCTATTGAGGACTGACCCCAGGCCTGCATGCTGAACTGCATCCCCAGCAGTTTTTTATTTTTTATTTTGAGAGAAGCTCTCACTAAGGTGTCCAGACTGCACTCAAATTTGGTATTTTCCTGTCTCAGCTTTCCAGAATGCTGGGATTATGAACATGGGCCACCACCCCTGGTTCTTTTGTAGCTTCTTAACGGTACAAATTACTGAATAATAACAGCCGTGAGTTTATAGTTCTATCACCATTCCTGCTCCTTCATTTGTACCATCAACTCCTGAGTAGAGGCCAGTGTCTTGTTTTGCTTTTTGGCTGAACAAAGTATCAAAATCATTCCTCTTGGTGCTCCCCCAAGTTCAGGCAGCAGATTCAACAACAGCACTTTCCAGGGATACTGTGGTATCGGGTACCCGGCCTAGATCCCCAATCTTCCAAACAAGTGTATGGTGAAGGCTTAATTAAATGAGACAAGTGGTATGATTTTAGTGCTCCAGGAGGATCAAAGCCCCTGTGGAGTTCTTGACTTTGCAGCTATCATGAGGGCTATGACAAAGAGCTTTTCTGGACCACCCATATATACTTTCAAATAGACAAAGAGAGGGGATACTGAGGGAGGTGCTGAGGGTGGTGCCAGAACTGAGCATGACTTGGGAGTCACTTCAAAGACGTCTCCAAGTAGGAAGAAATGCCAGAAAAGGAGAACTATTTTTTATCTCCAAGATGGTCTTTGTGATGGGACTGTGATGCCCTGCAGAGTAAGATGCCTGCAGGGCAGTCTCTATTAACATAATTAATTATGGAGCCAATATGTCCTCAGCTGCAACCTTCTTTAGCTTGCCCTTTGAGGTATCTCTGACCTCATCGGCCACTACAGGCCTCGGTCAGGACCAGTGATTCATAGAGTTTCCTTACTATGAATCAGCTCCCATCGCCAGGCAAGGGGCCTAGGCCTACGACAGGCTCACAGATAAATAGAATGCCAATTCGTAAATTTTAAATCCTGCTCAGAGCTGCTTCGTAGTGGTCTCCAACACTGTGGACTCCTTTCAACTGGGCACAGTGGTGCACACCTATGAGCCCAGCACACAGGAGGCTGAGGCAGAAGGATCACTGCACATTTGAGGACTCCTTGGACTACATGAGTAGACCCTGTCTCCAAAAACCCAAAAGTAAAAGAAATATTTTATCTTTTTCTGTCTTCCTTTCTTTACCTCTAAATTATGGCCACACTTGCTTGTGTCATCTTTCAAAAATGATGATGTGATATTTGTAGGCAAAATTCAAAACTACAAAGTAGTTGTAGCTGCTCTCTTGTTAACAACGTATTTTACTTTTAATATTCTGACATGATTGCGTATCTGGAGTATCACTTGAAAGATACATTATCTGCCTTGTGAATTGCCTATTATAATCCATTTTCACTCTGATAATTGCTTGTAAGCATAAGGAGTAAGGTGAGATTTCAAATATTGGAGCTAGGGCTGGGGTGTTGCTCAGTGATGTGGTGTTTGTCTACCATACATGAAACTCCATATTTGATCCCCATCACCACAAAAAAATTAAATAAATAAAAAAAATATTGGTAGTAGATTCAGCTAAATTTTTCAGTATGGAAACTGTTTCAGGGGAAATTTATAAACTAAATTAAGAGAATTATTTTGTGTTTCTTTACCCCTCCTCATATACTGAAAGGTATGGTCCGGGGCTGGACAGTTCTAGAAGAGACCATGTACTCTATTCTACAATCTGCAGAAAAGACTCTCACTCCTGGATTTGAAAAGTGTATTTATCGCTAATTAAATTGAGGTAGCACCAGGTATGTTGGCACATGCCTGTAATCCCAGCATTCAGGAAGCTGAGGCAAGAGGATTGTTCTGAGTTCGAGGCCAGCCTGAACTGCATAGCAAGACCCTGTCTCAAAAACACACACAAAAAAAAAAAAAGAAAGAAAAAGAAAAAAATAAATTGATGTAGATATGTTTAACCATAGAATGATATGCATACTAACAGAAAATATGCAGTATAGAAACATATAATGAATAAAATACAAGAATAATTCATATTCCCACATTGCATCAATAAGCAATGTTAACATTTTGGTCTTCTTACTTTTTTCTTCTATTCATTTAGTTGTCCATTTCTGACTGAGTCTTTTATTTGGGGAAATCTAGTTTTTTAAAATGTATTTCTTTATATTTTCTAGATATTAGTCCTATGTCTGGGGAATAGCTGGAAAAAAATTTTTCCCATTCTTCGGATTGTCTCTTCACTCTGTTGGTTGTTTCCTTTGCTGTGCAGAAACTTTTAATTCGATATGAGCCTATGTGTTGATTCTCAGTATTATTTCGTGTGTAAACAGGACTCTGTTCAGAAAGTCCTTGCCTGTGCCTATGTCTTCAAGAGTTTCACCTGTTCTGTCTTCCAGCAGATTAAGTGTGTCTGTTTTAATATTTAGATCTTTGATCCAGTTTAATTTTAGTTTAGTACGTGGTGAAAGATACAAGTACAGCTTCAATCTTCCACATGTGGATAGACAGTTTTCGCAACACCATTTATTAAAAAGGCTAGCTTTCCTCCAGTGAATGTTTTTGGTCCCTTTCTCAAACATCAGATAGCTGAATGTGCTTGGGGTTGTTTCTGCATCCTCTATTCTGTCCACTGATCCACATGTCTTTTTTGGGAACACGGTTTTAAAAGAAAAAAAAAAAGATAACATAAAACCCCAGGACTGAGGAAGCTGAAGCAGGAGAATCTCAAGTTTGAGGGCAGCTATATAATGAGATCAAGGCCATAGTGAGATCTCATCTCAAAATTTTAAAAAAGTCAATTACAAAAAAAAAAAGCATAGAAAGTATATTTCATGTGCTTGGTCCATGATCAGTGCTCAAACATTTTGTAAGAAAAATCAATGAATGAGCATAGAAATGATGTTTCCTAAAGAAAACTGTTGGAAACCAATCCTCCCTGGGTCTTATGTATTTCTTTACTTCTTACAAAAAGAGGCCCTTAGAGATCTTGTTCTGGACTCTTTTCAAGGATATTTGTGTAGTGAAAGCCTTGGAATCTAGAGATAACATCTGGTAGGGCAGAGGCCAGCTTTATCTGTACGATAGATACAGTAAGGTCTCCCTCTGGGACGAGCTTGTAGCCTTTCGCTTTAAGTCCAGTACGAAATGCTGAGATCCCTTTTGCTCAGGGCTCCTCGCTGCCATGCAACCTGCTGCATGCATAGAAGCCAGCATGGCCGCTCTTCCACACCAGGGACGGTGCTGCCTGACCCCCAGGAAGCATGAGGTCCAGAACCAGTGAAAGAAACGATGACCAACATCCCCAGCTTCTACTACTCTTGTGAGTAGACAACTGTCCTTTGTCTTTGTCCTTTGTTTTATAACTTCACCAACTTCCATACAACTACGGCGGGCTAACTTACTAGCTTTCATGGGGGTAAAACCTGAGACTCTTGACAGTTCTTGACAGAAATAACTGCCAACTGGGTGGATAATTAGACATTTTTTCTATACTGGGTATAAAATGTCTTCATGATGATGCTAGAGAAGAATATCCTACAAGAGTTTTCATTTAAACCTATAAGCCAGGCGTGGTGGTACACGCCTGTAATCCCAGAACTCCTTAGGCTGAGGCAGGAGAATTGCCATGAGTTTGAGGCCAGCCTAAACTACGTAGTGCATTCAAGGTCAGTCTGAGCTACATAGCAAGACTCTGTCTCAAAAAATGAATAAAGAAAGAGAAACGACCTGAATTACATATGTGCTCACTTCAGCACCACATATATATTAAATAATTCTCAAAAAACTTCACACATGGGGGTGTGTGGGGTGAGCAGTCATCTTGTAGATCTTTCATTTGGGGGCAAACATCTATTTTCATCTCATACACTTACTAATAAACTTAAAGATAATTAGTGGGGCAAACTTACCTTCCTCAGGTTAGGTAAGCTTTATGCCTTTAGCGTTCCATGTAAACCCCATTTCCTCATTTTTATTGTAATTATTAGCACGTATGAATTGTGCAAAAGAATGGGTTTCATTGTGGTGCTTCCATAGATACCCTAATGTGTTTTGATCTCATCTGTCCCGCCTATGACCCTTTCTAACCTCCCTCCCTGCTTGCTGCCTCATGATCTTTTGGTTCATCACTCCTCTGGATTTTCTTTCTCCTTCCTGTCTTGAATTTAGAGCAGTGATGGAGAACTTTTCAGAGCTTTCTCTGATACAAACAGACCACTATAGCATGCATGCCATAGGTTTACCACCATTGATTTAGAGCCTGGATTCTGAAACAATACGAAGTTTATTCCTAGTCAGGCGCGGTGGCACTCTTGGGAGGCTGAGGCAAAAGGATCACTGTAAGTTTAAGACCAACCTTGGCTACATAGTGAATTTAAATCCAGCCTAAACTACACAGGGAGACTCTGTCTCCAAAACAAACAAAGAGGCCCAGGAGTTTGGCTTAAGCGCCTGTCTGGCAGGCATGAAGTTCTGAGTTCGATCCCCGGTGCCGCAAAAAAAAAAGAAAAAAGAAAGAAATTTATTTCTATTTTGTGGACTTACAAGACACACTACAGTATAATTGGGGGTGAACACTATATTTTATATTTCTCTAGTATCATTAAGTGTCTAGCACATAGTAGGTGCTCATTAAATTCTTACTGATTGTATATTTTAGAGTTATTTTTGAATTATAAATCACAGTACGACTTACAAATAGATCTAAAAATCTATTTGTAGAATCAAAACAACAAACTACCAGTAGTGAACAACATTTATAAATCATACCACTATCCTTGTTTTCATGGAAAGTATTCTAATTTCACTAAGCAATCTTTCCATTTCTGACCACATATGCAGAAGATAATCACTATCGATAACACCATCTCCACACACAGAAACATTCCTTCAAAATGACTCTCAGTTGAGTTAGTATTTTTGCCTTTCTTCTACAGTTACTATTTTAGGCTGCTTAAAACGTGGTTCCCAATGAATCCATCTCCCGATTTCACGTCTCATGTGATTTCCTCCCCTAAATATGTGGGCTGGAACCAGTGATGTGTTTTTAATTAATAGAATATGACAAGGTAATAGAATATCACATCTGAGATTAGATTACAAAAAATTGTGACTTCCCTCTGATTCTTTCATTCTCTGGTGTCCTCTCACTTTCTCATTCTGATGAAGAAACAGAGGGTAACTATGTGTCACCAACCAATGATGGCTGGGAGTTAAAGCACACCCCTGGAATATCAGCACCTGGGAGGCTGAGGCAGGAAGATTGCAAATTCAAGGGCAACCTTGGCTACACAGCAAGATCAAGGCCAGGCTGAACTACCTAGTGACACCCAGTCTCAAAAAATGAAAACAGCCGTGAGTGGTGGCAGACATCTGCAATCCCAGCACTCAGGAAGGAGGCTGGGTCAGGAGCATTGCCTTGTGTTCAAGAGCAGCCCAGACTACATACCAAGACCCTGCCTGAAAAACAAGAACAACAACAAAACAATGAGGAACTGAGGCCCTTAATCCTATAAAGAACTAAAGCTGCCAACACCCACCACTCAGCCAACCCTTAAAACGACTGCGGCATCAGCCACTACCGTGATTAAAGCCTTGGAAGGAACCAGAGCCAGGAAGCGCAACTCAGCTCTGCCCAGTTCCTTCCCCGAGCCTCGGCAAGGGAAGAATTGTTCTCTGCCTTCGGTCACTAGGTTTTGGAGTAATTTGTTACACAGCAATAGACTGCATATGCAAATTCTGTTTGATGAATATTAACTTAAACCAGTTCACATTTTACTCAAAGAAACTCAAAGCCTGCTTAGCATGTGCAAGGTCCCAGAGTTCAATCCTCACCCTGGGAAAAAAAAAAAAAACTAGAAAGAACGTTCTAGGAAGCATGTAAGGAGACTTTCCTTTCCCCAGCTAAAGTAGTTATTGGTCATAAAAAACCTAGATACTTGCCAAGTGATTGTATTATAATCTTGCTTCTTTTTTTTTTTTTTTTTTAATGGCACCTGGGATCAAACTCACAGCCTCGTGTCTGCCAAACAGGCGCTTATGCTGCTGAGCCAAACTCCCAGCCCTAGTTTTTTGAGGCAGAGTCGCACAATGTAGCTCAGGCCGGCCTTGCGCTCACGGCATAGCCCAAGCCAGCCTCGAACTCACAATGCTCCTCCCAAATGCTGGGATTAAAGGCATGCGCCACCATGCCTGGCTATGATCTTGCTTCTGAGATTAGAAATTAAATTTAAGGAACTGTTTCAGGTCACACTCCTCCATTTAAAACCATGAAGTTCTATTTTCACAAGTCATACGTACTTAATTAGTATTCCACTATGCTGGAAAATAATATGCTCTCATTTGGTAGTAACTCTGGCTACTTCTGGAAATATGTACTCTTTAGTTCACTTTATCAGAACTTACTGATTCAAATAACCTCCTGGTATATATTTCATTAATCAGCCACGGCTTTGTGAGCATTCAGTTGTAAAACAATCATCTTGTCAATTCTCATAAATGATTGATTTAATAAATTATTCTTAAACTCATGAATATGTATATCTTTCTTTAGTAATTATTCTTTAAAATCTTCCTCTATATTTTATATACTCTTTGGCGTGTATGACAGATTTCATAAGAAAAACAAGGATAAAAAATAAAAAATCAGCAGGGCATGGTGGCACACACCTGTAATCCCAGCACTTGGGAAGCTGAGGAAGGAGGATTGCCTTGATCGTCTTCGAGGGTAGCCTGGCCATCCTGAACTACATAGCAAGATCCTGTCTCAAAAAAACAAAAACAAATACAAAATTCAAACAAGATTTCTGCCCTTTGATTTTTAAGACTTTGGTAAAAAATTTATTTGTTTTGTTTTGTTCTCTGGTACTAGGGACTGAACCCAGAACCTTCACACTGAGCTACTTCTCCAGCCCTTTTTTTGGAAGTAATTTTTGAGAGTCTCACTAAATTGCTGAGTCACACAGGCTGAACTGAAGTGATTCTCCTGCCTTAGCCTCTCAGAGTGCGGGATTTCAGGAGTGTACCACCACACCCAGTTTTGTTTTTGTTTTTTTTTGCGGCACCGGGGATTGAACTCACGACCTCGCGCCTACCAGGGCAGGCGCTTAAGGCACTGAGCCAAACTCCCGGCCCGGGTTTTTTTGAGGCAGGGTCGCACTATGTAGCTCAGGCCGGCCCTGTGCTCGCGTTGTAGCCCAAGCCGGCCTCGAACCCACAACGCTCCGCCTACCTCAGCCTCCCGAGTGCTGGGATTAAAGGCGTGCGCCCCACCACGCCCGGCTCACACCCAGTTTTAAAAGAGTTCAAGTTTTAAAGATGGAAAATAAACATTAACAAAAGAGTGCTTTCTAGCCGGGCGTGGTAGCACAAGCCTTTAGTCCCAGCACTCGGGAGGCTGAGATAGGAGGAGCCTTGTGAGTTCGAGGCCCCCTTGGGCTACAACGTGAGCGCAAGGTCTGAGCTACACAGTGTGACCCTGCCTCAAGAAACTAGGTTTGGGAGTTTGGCTCAGCGGCTTAAGCACCTGTCTGGCAGGTGCGAGGTTGTGAGTTCAATCCCCGGTGCTTTCTTACCTTTCATTAAACCAATCACACATTTTAATTGTCTGAAAATTGGATAAGTTACCAATTCATTAAATATCAGCTCCTCGGGTCCTCTATAGTTATTCACTTGATTTTGGATGATAAAAGATAGAAAAAATAAATTTAATGACATTCCCACAGAAATCAGAAAAAGAGGAGTCACACAGGCAGTTGCCTGTTCTTTCACCTCTGTAGACTTCAATACCTGCCCACAGGGGCTGAGGTTTCTTCTCGGTTGGACACCAGGCTACCGCAGCGCCTGGTGTGACAAAACCCATTCTGCCTCCTGCATTACGGGGCTCTGAGCTGTAGCTGCTACTGTTCCTATCTAATGACATCAGCCGTGAACGAGGAATAAACGCTGCCACTTCAAAGCTGGGAATGAGATTTTTAACTTGGGACCCTATGAACGAATCTGCTGAGTTAGAACTGAATGTTTCTGGAGCTTGTGTTTATTGAGCTTTGGTTAATTCAATGCATTTTTAAAACTTTTAAAGTTATTTTCCTATTTCTGACTCATTCAGCGAGTGTTTATATACTGTTTACTATGTGTTCACAACTGTTCCGGATAGGAACACAGCAAGAGCAAAATTCAGGCTTGGAGTCCAAGTCATTATGTGGGAGAAGTATGCAAGTGGAGACACTGGACCAGGAAGTCCTGTAACTGTAATTTCGACGTGATGGTTTTCCATAACTCATGATCTCTTGTTATCAATAGATTAGGTACATATTGCTATGTATCTTGTAATGCAGGTTTATAATGAAGTGACAATATAGTACTCATATTTCTTTCTCTAGACATACCTTTGTGTGTGTGTGTGTGTGTGTGTGTGTTATGGTACTGGGACAGAACTTGGGGCCTTCACACTGAGCTACCTCCCCAGTCTCTTTTTACTTTTTATTTCGAGAAGTTGCTAAACTGCCCAGGCTGGGTTTGAACTCACAGTCCTTCTGCCTCAGCTTTCTGGAGTGCTTGGATTGCAGATATGCACTGCCACATCCAGCTTCTAAGAATGCTTTGGCCTTGGATGAAACCACACCACTACCATATGCATATGTTATGTAATTCATATTTTAAAAAATACCTTTGAGCTTTCTCATGACAGATTGCGCTGCACTAAAAATACACACTTAGTACTATATGCATTACAACAGGAAAGGAGCCCCCAGAACCATGAACCAAATAAAATTCTATTATCTATAAATTAGAAAATAAACAGAAAAATATTAACCTCATCATACATATGCTCCCATAAAAATTAATGCCACTGGGTTTTCATTTTTTGATAAAAATATGTAGCTTATAATTAAATACAAAAGGAAACCTGATCTATTGGTCTGTGAATATTTAGTGAAAATGATGAAATCGGCTGTCCCCTTGGAGGGCAGGAAGACCCAGGGAAGAATGGTAGATACCAGGCACGGATAGTGCTACCTGGAAGGCATTTAGCAAGAGCGCACTGGGGACAAAAAGAACCATTCTTTGGTCTACACGGTGTGTTTCACATGACAAGAATGTGACATAGCCTCAAACACAACTTACCCTTCATTACATGGAGCAGTCACTTTCCCACGGCTGGGACAAAACACTTGGCACCCACAGTTTGAAGGACAGACTTCTGAGTGGCCGGCGGTGGAGAGGGCTGGCTCTGCGGCAGCCAGGATGCAGTCTGAGGAGAAGAGGCAGAGCGCTGCCCCAGTGAGCACTCCCGTGCCTACCGGCACACTCAGCCTTAGATTGATGAATGAATCTACAGATAAGCACAGCACCCCATGCTCTGACAGCCTGCCAAAAGCCCACCACTGAACATGAGGTTTGGGGGGACATTTTAGACCTAACCCACAAAAAGCGCACAAACACCAAATGCAGGATAGAGTAGATAGAGCACTGTCTCTCCTTCTTCCTGTAGCTCTATGACAGTAACCTCCTACATCTTCAAAACAAAACGAGCCTTCAAGTAAGAGACACAGCGATCCCTAGACGAGCCCTACTGATCAGAATAGGAGAGGGCTTTGTTGCAGATAAGAGCGTCATAAAGGCCTTAAGCGTGTTTAAATGGCTTGATACACAGTTCAGTTTCTAGAAACTTAAAATAATCTGATGTGTGTGAAATGATTGGTGTGTGACAGTTCACCACAGTGTCACTTAGGCGGCTGAAAAATCGGAAGCCACTTAAATGTCAAAAAGTAGGAACTGATAAAGTATCTATGTCCTGGAATTAGCTATCAGGTTTAAAGAATATTTCAGGATGTGAGCGAATATTCCAATATTGATATTGATTGGTTAAATAATGATGTTACAATGTATTACAAAGAGTAAGATTCCAGGTATATGCCCTGCATGTATAAGCATATATAGGTGAAAATGTAGACGGTGTCAAAAAGGTATATGCCAAAATGCCAGCAGTGACTCTCTCCAGATGAATATTTTTCATTTTTTCTATTTTTCTCTGCTTTTCTAGAATAAGAAGCTCATAATCTTTTTTTAAATTAGATTTTATTGGTACATTTTAGGTATACATAGTGATCACATTCATCATAGGGAATTTGTATCTGTACATGATATAGCTTGATTCTTTTTTTCCCCATTCCCCTCCCCTCCCCATTTACAAAAGC